>ML777051.1:1702819-1724904 GCA_009831015.1 Picea engelmannii | reverse complement strand
AACTCTAATTGCATTGTAAATTGTGATGTGATTCATCAACTCTTCTCATCTGTATGTTTGTGTAGGGCATATTAAATATTAGTTACATAACCTAAAGTGTACATCTCAACGTTATGCACACTAGACTTGCCCATCTTCAAGTTGGGATACCTAGAATGGACACTAACACATGTCCATCTTCATATTCAAGGATTCAATTCCAAGGAATCGAGCAATTTTAGGTTCAACAACTTGGAGATTCATCTCTAGGCTGCACAACCTAGAATTACGGAATGGATATTAAAACAGATCCATGTACATTGATTCATTTTGAAGGAGAAGTGCACATTTACACTTTTATTACGTCGAAGGCATTTTTTAAGGGAGAGTTCTTTTGGGAGTTTCATCGTCTATATGCAGCCTATCGAATCATGACACGTTCTTTCCACAACATATCAAGAAAAACCTTTTCCACAACATATCAAGAAAAACCTACCTATCGAATCATGCCACGTTCTTTCCACAACATATCAAGAAAAACCTTTTCCACAACATATCAAGAAAAACCTATCGAGCATTGCCCGGTAGTTTCCACTTCCTTTGTTTTTAGTGTTCTGGGATCTCCTTGAGATTGTGCCATCTGAATCGACTTGCACTCTATCTGTGTCCTCGTAATAAATGAGGCCATTCCTACATTTATTGCAGGCTACTTTTTTCAGTGGTTGTACCCAAGACACACTCTACATGGGAGGTATGCACAATAGCTAGGTGAGATAGGCACACTACCTGTGTGGGTGCGTTCTCTTCAAGACGGTTCTCTTACATCTTCTGTTACCCGTTGTAACAGAGACACTACCTATAGGTCAGTTTTCTTTCACTCGAGCACTTATTCCAGAGAATCAGAGGGTTGAAAATGCACAAACCTTCGCACGCAAATAGCAGTTCAGAGATCTGAATCTTTATCCAAGAGCTCCAGCTGTGGTACTGTTATATATTTTTGACAAGGCAAAGCGTAGGCACACTTCACAGTCTTTTCTGGACAGATATCTCCAACACTGCGCCAAGTTGTAGATATGCTCTACTGAATTATAAGGCGCATCGTCTTTCTCTGCAGCTAAAAATATTGGAACTATTCGCTATTGAATTATAAGGCGCAATGTATTTCTCTGCAGCAAAAAGATTGAAACTATTCGCAGCTTTATAGAGAGTTTTTTGGAGCATGGCCCTAATAGTAATTATGAACTTTGGCTGACTGTTTTTCCACAGCGCTGTATACAACATAGCCTTCTGCAGTTTCACTATAATCACCGTAAAAACTATGATTGTCGTAACGCAAGAAGCAACCATCTAGCATAATGAATGCAGAAGTTCTGTTGCATCCTTCAGCTTCACCAGGAATATGATTGTGAGTGTTGGATATAATTCTGGTGCTTCACACTGTTTGCATTGGGCAAGCCCATAAACCATATTATGGTTGTTTTTCTCTCTGTTACGCCGAAAGGCGTACACCTATTGACAATGGGCACAATTAATGATCTTTTAACCTTATTTAACTTTAAAGCCTAATCTGATGGCTATGCATTGAAGATGCTGGCATATTCTTAGTCGTCCTCCAAAATCAATGGATCAGATTTATTGTTCATAACTTTCTTGCATTTATCAAGGCATCCGTTAACATGTTTACTTTTTAACATTTACCTAATCACATTAAAAAATTACTGTAAAGATATGTAATTGCCACTTTCCACTTATCAACCTAATACAGCCAAACATTTCATATTACCATTGACAAATTACCACAAACATTTCTCAGCCGCTGTACCTTTCGGCGTTCTCAACCACGAGTTAGCTGTGCTAGTTAACACCAAATGTATTGAAATCGGTCGTAAAAACGTTCCTCACCAGGGACTCCAAAACCCGGTTTAGATTCCCCTGAAAGGCACTATCGTTTGTATATTCGATATTCTCACAATCCCTCCATACTAAAGAAGTGTGCAGATCAACATCTGAGAGGGGCATAAACATACACACACTTACGATAAGCAAGATGTTGCTCATTGATTATTTCATTTCATCGCCATAGGCAGGGCGTCAGCACAACGCTTTCCTCTACCCTAATTTGATGAGTGAAGTTGCGTCGGAAATGGTGTTGGCAAGTTCAAGTTATAGCATTCCTTTGCAGTTTCGCATTCCACTTTCTCGATACCATGGTCGAGCTCATCCTACCCACAGGCCTGTGCATTGGCCCCCTCGTCTTGAAGGTCACAGGCTTTCGTCTTCTCCGGCTCATTTGCAAATGCAAATAAAAAAAAATCCCATGCATTATTCCATTGTTGTTGAATAAATGGTACCTGTTGCGGGTTTCATTCCATTGTTGTTGAATAAATGGTGCCTGTTGCGGGGCTCAAACAAGGGATTCAAACCATTGCAGACTTAAACTCTGCCTAAGAAACCCGATATCTATCCCTCTGCCTAAGTTTTCATTTTCTTGACTCCAATTTTCATTTTCTTATGGCCACATGGTGCAGTGACTCATGAGCAGTACATCCAAGGTATTTCTTGGAAATGTAAGGTCACATGGAGAGAGGGTCTTATAAATGCTGATATCTGAGTTGGTCACATGCAATAAAAACAAAAAAAATCATCTCATAAATCGTCTTTATTTGGAGGGAGAATTCAAGAATACATGCGTTGTAGGATCGGATCCCAACCCCTGCCAAATATTTGATGATGTAGAGGATTTAGAGAAGGTATTTTGCTGACACAGATCTCTTGAAATTTTAAGCCATTAAGTCCTTATTACTAGCTTTAGCGTCATTATCTCGTTGAAATTTTAAGCCATTAAGTCCTTATTACTAGCTTTAGCGTCATTGTTGATTAAGTTTTAAGTCTTAAATAAGTTAGAATAATGAAAATCAATGAGTGCAAAATAGTTCGATATCATTTGAAGTGCAATTTACAAATTAATTATATATGGAAACATAATTCTAATTTTATGTAGAGAAATCGTGGAAAAACGAATATAAATTTGTATAAAATGCAATGCGAACATGTGTTGTTTATGTCTTAAAGTAGAGTTTAAGAAAAAGGAAATTAAAGTTGAAAATGTACTGGCCATGGAAAGTATTACTATTGAAACCCTAGCGATAAATAAATGGCAAGGTTTTTGAAACGAATTTATTGCCCCTTACAAAGCGAGCCGTGGACCGATATCCCTTCTTGTCCTTTGGGTTGGTCAACCGGGATTAATTCTTAGGGATTAATTTGTTAGATTTATTTTATTTTAGAAAGTATTTAAGGTATGTTTTGTTGATGACAGTGGTTATTAAAGTTTTGCAGAGTTGAGAAAAAAGGTGAGCATATTTCAATGAGAAACAGATTGACTTTGAGAAAAAATATATGACATATGTGTTTTATGTAATATTTTAGGTATTGAAGAATTGAGATATGTGTTTTATGTAATATTTTAGGTATTGAAGTATTGAGTTTGCTAGAAGTTAGAGTGGATTCCAACAATTGCTAGGTTTAGCTTTTTATGAAAGGGTCATGGTTAGTTTTGGGAAAATGTTATCTATTTGCCTTATGAGAACCTAAGAGAGTGATGATCCCTTTATCTCTATGATTGAGTTGAGGCCTCTCTGAGATGGCATGTATACACAAACTAAGCCTGAAACAATGTTGCATTTAATCCATAAAATCAACATTGATAAAAAAATCAAATGTCAAATGAGCATTTTCAAACTTCTAGTAAATATTCATGTTCCAAAACACAAAAAAAAAATCTCAAATATTCAAACAACATAACATAACAATTTTATCTCACTTCAACGTTTCATTTCCCTACTTCGATATATATATATAACACCAACCAACACCTAACTTCAAGTGGATATATATATATATATATATATATATATATATATAACACCAACCAACACCTAACTTCACGTGGAGTTGATACCTTACATTGTATAACCACTTACCAAAGATTCACGTGGTATATATCCACCTAACTTCACGTGGAGTTGATACCTTACATTGTATAACCACTTACCAAAGATTCACGTGGTATATAGTATAATAAAACATTATGCCATGTAATTCACGTGGAGTTGATACCTTACATTGTATAACCACTTACCAAAGATTCACGTGGTATATATCCACCTAACTTCACGTGGAGTTGATACCATATGTTACATTGTATAACCACTTACCAAAGATTCACGTGGTATATAGTATAATAAAACATTATGCCATGTAAATAGGAGTCTCTGGGTTTTGAACCATGGATCTCTCACCATGAAAACCACTTAATTTAACTTCCACCAACCAATAAGCTATGAATATCACTTGTTATAACAAACCATAACTAAGCTATTAATTATGATGTCAACACCTCATATTTAGTGGGATTCCTTCTAAAATTAGTAATAAGTTACCACTAATTTTGGGATTGTGTTAAGAGGGGTAGCTTATTTAATGGCACAAACCCCAACTCATTTTACACACAACATGTTTGTGTCACACAACTTTTTTTGTGTTCTACACAATATTTTGGTGTTTTACAAAATTT
This sequence comes from Picea engelmannii, assembly GCA_009831015.1. NCBI lineage: Eukaryota > Viridiplantae > Streptophyta > Pinopsida > Pinales > Pinaceae > Picea > Picea engelmannii. Next base: position 1,720,349 of record ML777051.1, on the reverse strand, counting down.
TATTTTGTGTTTTTGAACACAACATTCTCATGTACAAAAGCTCTGCTCATTTTCCTTTTGAATTCAAGTTTGTAGTATTTTAGGAGTTACAGGGTATTTATAGTCATTGGAATCGGTTTTCCAAGACAAAGTCGATGGTGACAATCTTATCACTCATTTGTAAGCCAAAATTCTACAAATTTGGGATTCATGAGCTGTAAGAGAGCCTTTGGGCATTTTGTAAAGAAATATATAGTGTTTATAGTCATTGGATTCAATTTTCCGAGACGGTGCTGCATTTGACATTTGTAATTGAGTTTGAGTAACATGCAAGAAGGTCATTGTGAAACACAATTATTTATTTCATGTGATTTTGTATATGTTCATGTATGAATGATTATGCAAGTTATGTTCATCAGTTGAAGTGTTTGGTTAAGTAAGATAAGACACTTCCATGCTATAAGCATTGTCAATAAAAGAATCTTGGAATAAGAAAGTGGTGTCATACTTAACACTATTTGAGGATCAAGTGATATTAGAGACACTCGGTTCAGATCCAGTGGTGTATGATTTCTAATCCATTTTTGGATAAAGTGGTATCAGAGAAGGTTTGACATGTGAATGCTTACAAGGGCTAAACACAAGCGTGGTGAAGGAAAACTTGAGAGTTATAATCCAGAGATTGGTTCAAGGAGATTCACTCGAAGAGAAGAGATGGCTTCACCAAGTTAAATAGGTCCTTATGAATCTGAAGATGATTTCTTCAATGCCTTTAATCAAATGAAGACAATGGTGGAAGAGCTTTACAGTCAGAGAGAATTATGAAAATGAGAAAGTTCTGGAAAAGTTAAAAAAAATATGATCTTCCTCCTTCTCCACCTCCTTCTTCGCCTCCTTCCACACCTTCACCTCCTTCATCTCCTTCCACTTCTCTGCCCCCATATCCTCATAAGAAAATTGCTTCAAATAAGCCACTATTAAAGTTGGATGTCAAGTTTAATTTTCCCATGTATGGTGGCAAACATAATGCTAAGAAGCTAGACAATTGGATTCGACAAATGGAAGTCTATTACTATGTTCAATAGATTTATGGAGATGAGGTAAATATTCAATTGGCCTCTCTTTGCCTTGAAGGCACAACGTTGATTTGGTGGGAAGGTAAACTTCAGGAAGGTATCCAAAAGAGTGGTAATATTCTCTCTTCTTAGTCAGAATTCAAAGCTGCATTAAATAAATAATTTTATCCTTTGGAATATTGACAAAAATAAATTATGGAATGGAAATATTTAAGGCAAGGAAAATGACAGAGTGTGCAATATTTTACCGAGGATTTTAGGAAGAAATCATTGGCTTTAAATATTTCATTACATTCTAGAGAAACCCTTTTGAAATACATTGGTGCTTTGCATAGTTACATTCGTCATACTCTTCTTTTTTTAAATCCCACTGATTTTGATGGATTATGTGTTCAAGTTGTACATATTGAGTCCAATGGGAAAGATGCTAAAGATGGTTGTTCCAAGGAGTTTTCTTAGCAAAAGGGAATTACGAACAAGGGAGAAGAGAAACAGGTAGCTACAATAAATAAGGAAAAAACAAATCTCACATGTACTCATTGCAAGAAAAGTGGACAGGATGAAGATCATTGTTAGAAGTTGCATCTTGAATTAAGGCCTAAAAAGTATGGAGGAAAAGGAAAGCAAAAGGATGTTGTCACAATCCAACAAGATTTGAGATTTGAATTAGGTGACGAGACACAAATCATAGTTGTAGGTGTTGTGAATGCAAGCAAGAATGTGTCTATGATGTTTGCAAAAGAAATTGAAGGATATAATAATGCAATAGTCAAGTTATCTCCTAGTCATGAAGTGTTTCAAAGTTCTCCAAAGTTTCCACATGAAGGTCCATTACATGCAGGTGACAAAGATTTTTTCAGGGATATCAGGAATGCTTTTAATTCATTGTCAGTAGCATCTATATGTTTGCTACTACTATTGATATGTTGTGCATGGCCAGTAGTGGAAAATATGAATGCAGATAGATGTGGAATTCCGAGAATGATTTATTATGTTAGAAAAATTATTTCAGTCTTCATCCTTGTTATTCGGCTGATTGTAATGAGCCAAGTGGTCCAGACATGGGGAAGAGACACAGGTCAAGTGAGGAGGCATCTCCCTCATTTAATGTAAACCTTTTGGAGGTCCAAAAGCCTCCCATTGGAGAGGAATGATCCGAGAGGATCTAGGAACTCCCATTGAAGTCTAGGAGGACCCGGAACACTCACAGGGGTCCATAAGGGATCATAAATTCTTGAAATTAATCGTCTTAAATTATCTTGAAAACACCATCAATGCGTAGAGCTCATCACAAGCTTTCCAATGCCACACATTTTGCCTCAAATGGAATATGTATGCAAAAGTTATGGTTGGTCAAAGTTCAGGTCAAACGGGGCAAAAGTCAACCCTAAAGAGACATGTGGTAGGCTATGAGAGAGACACGTGGCACGATCACGGGCTGAAAAGTGGTAGCTCCAAATAATGACAAGTGGCACCATATAGGTGATGTGGCACGTGATTGTTGGCAGCTAATGTGGCAGATAGTACCTCTAGGTGGCCTAGTTACATGATGACAAGTGGCATATATGGTCTAACCATAGTTAGACATGTGACACATAAGTAGATCAACCGGATCTTGACATGTGGCAATCCTTCATTGGCTTATATTGGATCGATATATATATATATATATATATATATATATATATATATATATATATATATATATATATATATATATATATATATATATATATTAATTGCACTAACCAACACCTAACTTCACGTGGAGTTGATAAAATATGTTATATATTACATTGTATAACCACTTACCAAATATTTGCATGATATATATCCATTGAAAATTCACGTGGGTTTGATTTATGCATATACTATATAATATATATAGTATAATAAACCAATATGTCATGTAAATAGGAGTCCATGGTTTTGAACCATGGATCTCTCACCATGCAAACAACTTAACTTAACTTCCACCAACTAATAAGCAATGAATATCACTTGTTATAAAAAAATCATAACTAAAATATTTATTATGATGCCAACACCCCATATTTAGTGGTATTCCTTCTAAAATTAGTAAAAAGTTACCATTGATTTTGGGATTTTGTGATCTAGATTTAGGAGTGAAACAAACTGATTAATAGATTGAATACAATAAACACGGAGATATGAATAACAAAACAAATATCCAATGATCAATATCTTCTATTGAATAAATGAAATAGGATGAAACTGTAAAACTGTAGAATTGAAACACTTGCTTGAATGGTGGTAGCTATCTCTGAGAAGAGATGTGGATGCTACGCACATTCGTCTGAGTAGATAGATTCCAAATGAGGCTCCAAAGGACTTTTTTATATTACTCATGAATGCAAAACCATAGACATCCAAAAACCTAACCCTAGGAGATGAAACGCCAAAAGTTATGTGGGCCCCTATGGGTATGTTGGTACCTCAACTTCCCGGGGTCATAAATTTTGCATACAACCTTCGTTTTAGGTGTGTGATAGCCCGTTGGAAAGGTATTTCAGAGAATTACACATTGCACCATCAAACTCAAACTCTATTTATAGTTTGACTATGGTGAGCCAAAGAAACAATTTTTAGAGCCCCAAAATGGCCTTGGAAGTACAACAAGATGTGCCGACAGGAAAACATACAAAATAATCCAGTTGGATTAGATGGGAGGCCATCAATATCCAGCTAGAAGATGTGTAGGGCTTTAGAAAACCCCAGAAGTGTTGAACCCACAATTACAAATAAGTACAGAAGAACGTGTTGAACTAAAAATTGTCAAGAGGAGCCAATTGTAATAGGTGGGTGGCCACCAATACCCACCAGGATCATTTTGTTAAGAGGGGTGGCCTATTTAATGACACACACCCCAAATCATTTTACATATAACTTTTTTTGTGTTTTACACAATATTTTGATGTTTTACACAATTTTCTTTTGTGTTTTTTAACACAACATTCTCATGTACTAAAGCTCTGCTCATTTTCCTTTTGAAGTCAAGTTTGTAGTCTTTTGAGAGTTATAGGGTATTTATAGTCACAATAATTAGTTTGCCAAGACAGAGTGAATGGTGACAATCTTATCACTCATTTGTAAGCTAGAATTATGCAAATTTGGGATTTGTGAGTTGTAAGAGAGCCTTTGGGCATTTTGTAAATAAATATATAGTGTTTATAGTCATTGGATGTCGTTTTCCGAGACGGTACCAAATTTGACATTTGTAATTGAGTTTGATTAACATGCAAGAAGTTCATTGTGAAACACAATTATTTCTTTCATGTGATTCTATATATGTTCATGTATGAATGATTATGCAATTTATGTTCATCGGTTGAAGTGTTTGGTTAAGTAAGATAAGACACTTCCATGCTATAAGCACTGCCAATAAAATAATCTTAGAATAACAAAGTGGTGTCATACTTAATATTATTTGAGGATCAAGTGATATTAGAGACATTCAGTTCAAATCCAGTGGTGTATTCTTTCTAATACATTTTCGGATCATGAAATCTATCACGTTCCATGGACTGTTACACTTCTTCTCTGCCACACTCTTCACACTAGGGAAGTCTTGGTACTTAGTCACATTTAAATACTTTGTTGTGGGTCTGCGATCTTTTTTACCATTCTTCCATATTCGTCGACCCGTCCATCCAACCGATCCACTATACTTAGTCAAATCTCTGGACTTCACCGTGCTATGCGGTAATTCAACACTTAGCCAAATATTGGGACTCCACTGTGCTCCACTGTACTTCAACACTTATCCAAATATTGAGACTTGACCATGCTCCGAGTTATCCTCCACACCCGCGAAGTCTTGACACTTAGTCAAATTCCAAAATTTCACCATAGGTTTGGGTGATCCCATATTTCTTTCACTCTTAGAACTCCATCCACCCGTCCACCCAACTGATCCTTAGGACTTAGAAAAATCTTGAAATTTCATTGTGCTTTGTAGTGTACATGGATGATTTTAAGGATGGAAATTTATTTTAAAATGTAGAAACCTTGACGAATATTACTAATCCTTCATATGTCAACTATAAATGTTTGGCGATATTTTTTTTAAATATTCAAATTTCTAAGTATTTTATAGCATTTTTATAAAAGTTTGGCGATTTTTAAGGTAAAATGATTTTATCCTATAGAATTTGGGCGAATCATTTTTAAAATAGCGAATCTCGTTTTTGGAAAAACCATGGAAAATTAGCCCATGAGCGAAATTTAGCCCCTAAAATCATCCCTGGTAGTGTATTACCATTTCATCGCCATACTCTTCAAACTTGGAGTCTTGGTACTTAGCCATATTCCAAAAACTCCATCGCAGGTTCATGGGTTTGTGTGATGCCTTACCCACACATATGATCCTCTCTGCACTCTGCGATATCTTAGGACTTAACCAAATATTTTGTTTTTTAAGGTTTTATCAAGAGTTCACGAGTTGGTGTGGTTTCTTGTCCATACCCTCGCTTCTCTCTGTGCTTTGTGATAGCTTAACACTTAGACAAATTCCAAGATCTTACCACGATTTTGTGGGACTGGCATTGGTCTTTCCACATGGTTCCACATCACCTATCAACTATCATTCCATACAACATGTACTTGCCACCGTGGTAGTACATGTCGTTCTTCTACCACATCAACTGACACGTGGCCTCCACGTCATGTTGATGTCATCGTACGGAGAAATACTCAATTTTTTTTCAAAATTTTCAACATTTTTTTATGACTGGCAGAATCACCAACTGGGAAGTCTCGTACTCGCATGACACCAGGTCGATTCCGACTACTACCACTATAACCTCCAGGTTCCATACGTATGCCCCTTTCGTAGGCAAAGGGTAAATCGGGGGGATTTTAACTCAGAACCTCATTGAACATAACACTTCATATCACGACACTTGCTAATTGAGCCGCCCCCAAGGGGATCGATTTTTCCAAGTTCAAACATCACCCAAATTCAAAATTTGTTTCTTGAATTACCATTAAAATTTGGAGATTTAATTTTTGGTTCATTTCCTACATTACTTGTGAATTCTCCAAGAATTTCCATCACAAAATTGGGGACTTTTGCCCAATTTTTATCATGGGCATTTTGCAATTTCCAAATTTTAGTCAATTATAGGATCAATTACAGATTTAAAGTAAAAATTTTAATTTCATGAGTGAATTCCTCGAATTCCCCACAAATTTTATTTTCCAGTTCATGGAATTTATTTGTCAAGCATTTCAGAGACATTATATGAAATTCAATCTTCTGCGACGTGTCTCTCCATAGTTCTTATCTATGGATCATGCAGGCTCAATGTCAAACTTGGTGGCTTTGATACCACAATGTAATGTTCACAACTCCAAGCTAGGGCCATGCCACACAAAATCCCATCTTCTAACACAATTGCATTTTCAAATTTCCTTTAAATTCCCTTGAGTCACAATATAATGTAATCTCCTTTCCATCAAACTCAAGGAATGGCTCTGATACCATAATGTAACATACCCAGAACCCCACCTGGGTACCGTCACACAAAACTCTATATTATGTTATTGTTGCATTCTCAAATTCCTTGTACATCTACCTCTTATGGCTAGGTAATGTACTCATCCATATGGATAGGTCCCATTACCTCTATTCTTAAAATATGATACTACAATGTAATATCTCTCGTTACCAATAGACATCTTCAATCTTCTCTGATATCATATGACTAATAATTATGCGCTACATATGCGCCAATATGAAGGTATATAACTACAACTCCTTCAGATTGTAACAACCCTCGTTACCATCATACTCAAAGATCCAAACTTTGATACTACAATGTCACGTCCCTAGCAACACATGTTGGCCATGTTACACCGGTTCTGTTTTTTTTCATCCTATTAACTTAGAATGTCGTGCATATGAGCACACATGTATTTCTACAATATATATAAACCATGCATAGATATATAAACATTTATAGCAATAGATTAAATATATTACACACCGTAGACAACATGTAATTACACATAAGAGACACTTATCTTTTATGAAAAACACCAACTACGTGCAGACCTCAAAAATTCCTCCTAGCCATAGACTCTGCTACTCTTAAACTCTCAGCAACAAGTCATCCCCGAGCTGAGACTAAAACTCCACTAGGGAAGGATTCCTAGGCCATACTAAGGTCTATACTCAACAGTTAATCCCATTTCAAGGTGTCAATTGTTGCTACTAGCCTTTAGAATCTCATTTCCCACGTGCATGTCCCACCCTAGGAAGTGTTCCCCTTCTCTGCTCAACAACCCTTTGACTACCCCACTTCCTTTTCGGGGCTTCAACAATAGGCTAGACAGAAAGTCTCAGAGCCATGAAACTATTGCCTAGCGCACCAATAAACAATCTTTGACATTTCTCTCACAAGAGAGAGACTTCCACGAGCTTGACAACCCGCTTCTTCAAAGTACATGGGCCTGAAAACTCACCTCTTCCCAGTACAAAATCGTGATACTCTTGTTATTAGTTGCTCCCCTGACATTTCCCCATTCTGGTCCCTGGATAACATGACAACCTATGGATGGTGAGAGTCTAAGTCTCCCATCCTTCCCCAACGATGGTGAGATACCCCAATTGGACACTTGTCTTCATGAAGCTTCATGAGCTCCACTTGTATATGTTTTTCCGCTCTTGGAATCTTAGATTAAAATATCTCAATATTTGGGCCTTAGGGAATATTAAATAATATCTCCCTAACTTAAGCCCCCTTTCCCTCTAGTGGAGTTCTTAGTCCCCCCATACCCTTTCGTCTGATTGGTCTGCAACAACGATGTATTTTATTAATAATATGCATGATACACATTACAAGATCTTGAAATCATATAGTCACTCTAGCCACCAAACATATATACAATGGCACTTAGGCCCAAAATATCTTGGCTCACCATCCTACATGTACAATTACATCTTGGGGTTCAACCTAGGGGTATTACAGTCATGCTAGTGAAACCACTTGGATTTGAATTTGAATATGAGAGAGAAAATGTAGGTTTGGATGCAACTTGTGCCTCTTCAAGCTACAGCTCAAATGCATAGAGTGCATTAGAGAAAGTCATGGCTTTCTCTAGTTGAAGTTACATAGCATAGTTATCCATAAATGCTTTGATGGTTGTCTAAAACTCTCTTCCAAATTCATCTTATTCCTCCTCTACATCAAATTCATTTCCTTCATGGTTTAAATATGTTGCAAGTGAGCTAGGAATATGCCTAATGATGCCTTAACTTTGAATTATGAAAGGAACTATTTTCCTGCTAATGTGCACTATAAGCCATGTGCAAGTAAATGATGCAGAAACACACAATGATGTTACCATTAATTAATAGGGATGGTTATCAAAGTTGAATTCTGGCAAAGATCCACACTATAGCATGAATATACATGTTGGTTAAGACTTGTCTCTAGAGACCATTTTACTATGGAGATCATGAGCATTGGTCCTAATTTTAGCAATACTCGGTTTATTTTTTAAGTTCATAATGTTGAATAAATAGTTTCATCAATCAAATTAGGTTTGATGAAATCTTTTCAGTATTTCAATTTCCTCTTATTAATGATTTCAAATCTTTTCTAGCCTTATATTTAAATTATTAATGATTGCAAATTGTTCCTAGCCTTATCTTTAACTTTCATAGAGATGCAAAATTTAATATTATTGTTCCTAGTCTTATCTTTAACTTTCATAGGGATGCAAGATTTAATATCATTGTTCCTAGCCTTATATTTTCAGTAATTCAACTTCCTCTTATTAATGATTGCAAATTGTTCCTAACCTTATCTTATCTTTAAGTTCCTAACCTTATCTTTAATTGGTTGCAAATTGTCCCTAGCCTTATCGTATCTTTAAGTTCCTAAACTTATCTTTGCAAATTGTTCTTAGCCTTATCTTTATCTTTAAGTATTGTTTGTAACCTTATCTTATCTTATCTTTAAGTTTTTAATTTTATCTTTTTGCAAATTATTTCTAATCTTATCTTATCTTTAAATTCCTAACCTTATTTTTGCAAAGTGTTCTTAATCTTATCTTATCTTTAATTTTCTAACCTTATATTTATCTTTAAATATTTAAATATTGTTTGTAACCTTATCTCTAAGTTTCATAAAGATGCAAGATTTAATATTATTGTTGATAGCATTATTACTTTGCTTTTGAAGAACCAACTTATCACTTTGCTTTTGAATGCTTTTGAAGAACCAACTTATCACTTTGCATTTGAAAAGCCAACTTATGTGTATAACATGAATAATTACAATGCTATTATTTATTTATTCAAATTTTAAGCAATCAATTCAATTATTTTGTTAAGGGGCCCACAAACACTAGCCCAACTACATTGAATCGGCTCCATCTGTCAATTAGGCCTTTGAACAGTTTTGATCATACAGAAAGATATTTCCATTTATAGAGTGTACTGCACAATTTTCTCCATTTGTGTTTTTTTACGGTCTATTTCACTGAAAGATGCAAAACGACTTCGATGCTAGAAGTTATATGCACGATAAAAGTCTAGCTTTAATGTGATTGTTGTCTTTCTACTAGTGCATGGGCATCCTTGCTTGTTTCATAAGGAGCCTATTAGTATTTTATTAACAAACATGCAACCACAAGTGATTATATAAATTAGAGCCTGAATTATCATCATGCCTATGTTTATATTACATGAATTATCATCATGCCTCTTCATTTCAAATATATTACATGAATTATCATCATGCCTCTTCATTTCAAATATATTACATGAATTATCATCATGCCTATGCTTATATAATATTCTATGTAAATAATTATTAACAAATTTCAATTTCACAATTGAAAAAAAAAACCCATATTTCTTGGGCAAACAACACTACCATATTATTACAATTTTCTAAATATTAAAAAGGAAAATAAAAATAATGAAGTTGAAGAATAAGTATGAAGCCAAACAATATTCTACTGAAGAGGATTAGATGTCGCACTCGAGGTGCATACTATTTGAAGATTTCAAAAACTACCAAAAGTAAAAACTATCAAGCCTAAGAAAATTGTTTCATATTTTGTTAGAGAGTTTCATATTTTGTTACAGGAGAATAGAAGCTCTCTCTATAGTGCAATATGTGTGTTTATTGTTAAATTTTGCTTGTGCAAAGGTAATTAGAACTACAAACTATGTTTGTAATAGTCTCTGTGCTTTTTTTTCAGAAAAGAAGTAAAAGAAGACTAATGTGAAGTACCAAATGAATGGTTATGATGTAGATGAGAGATATTGATTTTATAATCTTGATAGATAAATAAGAATGTTTTAACCAATAATATATTTTGGAACCATTCTTATCAATTCTAAATCCCATTTCTTCATCTATGATCTTCACTTTTGTATTGATATTTATAAAATATTTATAATATTATAAAATAACACCTTAAAATCCATGTTTTAGGGAATCATAGGTTTTTTACTAAAAACTAGTTTCATATTAAAATCTCAATCCTTTCAATCATATTGATAAAATAATCCAATTGTTATTTTCAAACCATCAAAACGGTCTTTTACATTACCTTTATTTAACAACAAGGCATTGAAGTCTTGCTTTAGTTTATGCAGTGCATATTTATCAATACAAAGACTAATATGGTAAATACACATAAACTAAAATAAGTTTTTTTTTAAATTGGTAAATACACGCTACTTATAAACACTTCATTCTTAAGTTCTATAATTATTATCATTTTTAATATGATACAATATGAAATGTGCATCACTACTTGGTTTTTAAATTTAATAAGTGCATTTAAGAAATCAACATTTAGTGTATTTATCATTACAAACAATCTCAATTTGGTAATTATATATTGCATATTAGTATATCAACTAACATAACATTTTTCAAAAAGGTATTGGCTAAATGTTCTACCTTATGGGTTTTTTGGTCGAAATACGATGATGTAAATATGGACAAAATCACTATTTTATGTTGTTTAAATTGCATTTATGAATGCATAAATGAATTCAGCATGCTGAAAAACCCCTGAGGCACTCAGATTATACAATCTTAGCCACTCAAATTTGCAGATCCAACCATTCCTCACCTAATTTTGGGCAAAATCAAACAGAACAAGTCATTAGAAAACAACCAAAAAGTAAAACGTTTAGACTACGCTTTTCAAAAATGGTAAATACACACTGTGTATACACATACCATTCTCAAATTTTACCAGTGCAATTGTTTTTAATATGGTACAATACACAATGCATATTAACCCCTAATTCTCAAATTTAATAAGTGCATTGTTTTTTAAAAGTGATAAATACACATTGCATATATACCTCAAGAGATCAACATTTAGTGTATGATATGGACTGTGTATTTTCCAATAAAAACAATCTCAATGTGATAATTATGTAATGCATATTAGCATATCAACTCACATAACATTTTTTTTAAATGGTAAACATGCATTATGTATAGGCAACTCATTTTTATAATCTACTAGTATAATCATTTTTAATATGGTGGTATAATGTGTAATGCATATAATCCCCTGATTCTCAAATTTAACAAGTGCTTTCATTTCTAAAATTGTTGAATACACATTGCCTATATACTTTGAGAAATCTACCATTACAAACAACCTAAAAATGGTAAATATGAACTACATATTAGCATATCTACTATCATATCATTTTTTCAAAAATGGTAAATACAAACTGCTATACATAGTAAAGTTTCAAGTTCTACAACCATTATCATGTTTTATATGGTACAATGTGCAATTTGTTTTAGCATCTAATTACCAAATCTAACAAAAGTATTCATTTTTAAAAGTGGCAAATACACATTAAGTATATACCTCAAGAAACCAACATTAAATGTGTAATACACATTGCATGTTTACCATTAAAAAAAACCCAATATGGTAAATAACATTTTGTATTAGCATACCCACTAATATAAAAAAAAAAAATTCAAAAATAATAAATATGCATTACATATACAAACCTTCTCAAGTTCTACAACCACTATTAATTTGTGTATAGTATAATACACAATGTGTATTGACACCTAATTCTTAAATTTAACAAGTTCATTTTTTTTTTCTAAAAATGGTAAATATACAATGTATATACCTTGAGAAATATGTTGATGATTGCAGCTATGTGAGACATTCTCCAGGACACAAACCTGAGAGAGAGCCCCTGAGAGGGGCATGTGGTTCCTATCTGAGACAAAGTCAGAATGTAGAGATGGCCTCCTCCTTATAGAGAGTTGAGAAGAACTCCAGATGATTCTTGTGTAACACGATGAGAAAGGAGATCTGCAGAGTTGGACATGCTTGTGGATGAGCACAAGGTGAACATGTGAAATCCCAAAGTGTTGGATGCGTCATCATGAGACAAAAATGAGGATGACGTATTATCCACCTCTGAGTAGAGAGTTGATGAGAAACTCCAGATGACTATCCTATGTAATGAAGTGGGACAGAAGATCTATTGAGTGGACGTGCATATGGACGAGCATAGGTGAACATGATCCTAGTGGTTGAGCACTAGTGAAGAAGTGGTTCTTCTGTGTAATGCAGTGAACCAGAGATATGGACATCCTTATGGATGTGCCCCTAGTGGATGAGCACTAGTGGGTGTATAAGATCTATTGCTATATTGTTCAAGAGTCAGACTTACCTATAACCCTAATTGTAATGTAAAGGGTACAGGTCGGCCCCACCTTATTATGATAGATAATTAATGTAAAATATAATTAATCTGGATATTATTAATTATTTGTGAGTTAGTGAGGTCGGCCCTATTGTGCCAATAGACACTTTTGTTGACAAGTTTAGTCTAGTATAAGTAAAGGTAAATTCTTCATTGAGGAATCATATATTTTGTGTGAGTTTGGAAATTTCAGCAAGTACACCTTCTTGGGAAAAGTGTGCACCTCTCTTGGGCGCTAGTCTTCTAAGGTTTGCAAGAACCCTCTTGTGTGCTAGGTTTTCTTGGTGGTGAAGGTCTTTCTCTTGAAGAATATATAAAAGGATTTTGGCTGGGTTTTCTTCCCTTGTTGAGAAGGGTTTCCCATGATACTTTGTATGTTCTTGTGCATGGTTTTTCTTCTTGTGATCTTAGATGTTGCAACATATTTGGTTATGGTTAAGTTAAATGCTAAAAATGGAATGAACTTCATGCTTAAACTTTCTTATTGAAAAATCAGCATGGTATCAAAGCATAGGTCTTGAAGAACCCCTGCACAAGCATTCAAAAGGCTAAACTATCATCCTTCTGCAATTTAGTACGGCCTCTAGGGTTTCTGCAGAAATCCATATGACCCTCATTTGATCAGCCCTTTCACCCCTTTATAAGTGGACGTTGGAGCTAAAACTTGGACCAAGTTGTACAACCCTCCTCAACGCCATCTCCAAAGACCTTCAAAATAAAATTCTGAGGATTTTGAGTTTTTGGCCCTAGGGTTTCTAGGGTGCCGAGATTTTCTGCAGAACCCTGGTCTTAGGATTTCTGCAACTTCTTGAAGAAACATTTTCAATTAAACAAGCATTCATGTGACAATCTCAAAGTTGATTGTTGGCAGTCATAAGCCCAACAAAATACAAGGTTAATAATCCAACCTAATCATTAGGTTTGCCAAATCTAGTTGGCTAGAGTTTGAAGAATCTGAACAAATGAAGAACATAACCTTAGTAGAAGATAGGCTTGATGGAGCAAGAATCTTCAGCTCCTGGAAATCAAGGCTTCAGGTCACCCTTGAAGAATATGACCTTTTGGAGGTGGTATCTAAAACTTTACCAACCACAACTACCAATGAAGAGAAGAAGATAAGAAACGAAGAAGATGTCAAAGCAAGAAAATTAATCATCCACTCAGTAAGAGATCATCTATTACCTTGTATTTCCAACCTGAAGACAACTTATGAGTTGTATGAAGCATTAAAAGAAAATTTTGAAAGTGAAAACATACTAAGAGCTCTTCCCTTGAAGAGCCAACTTAAAAGTCCAAGATGATGAAAGGTGACACAATTGCTATCTTCTTTATGAAGATATCAGAGATTAAAGAACAACTAGAAGCCATTGGATAAATCATGTCTGATAGAGAACTTGTCTTATCTTATCCACTCTCAACAACCTTCTAAAACATTGGGAGCCTTTTCTTTAAAGTATCAGTGGAAGAGAAAGTCTACCAACCTTTGATCGTCTATGGACAGATTGTACTCAAGAAGAACTTAGAATTAGAAATAGAGGAGTGGAAGAATCCCCAGAAGAAAATCATGCTCTTGCACTTCATACAAAGAAAGGAGGAATATTCAAAAGAAAATTAAGACAAACATTCAAAGATGAAAAGTCTTTAGCAAAACCAGGTTATAATAAGAGAAGAGATGTTTCAGAAATTCAGTGCTTCAGATGTGACAAATATGGGCACTATGAAAGAAATTGTCCAACCAGGAAGAAGGGAAGACAATATGCTTCTACCACTGACATTGATCCAAATCCATCTCAAAGGAATGAATATAAGAGAGAGGATAAGTACGTTCTCTAAACTAAACATGACTACAAACCCAAGTAAATCAATTGATCTCTAATTTTATAGTTGATTGCATTCTTAATTAATGAAGGGTATTATCCCTAGTATGGGATCCCTCAAAGACTTGGACCATTTTCCCTAGTACGGGAGTCCAAACCTTATTTGATTGATTATTATGCTGGACAAAAAGACATAAAAAGATATAACAAAGCAATAAAGGAAGATTCCCTCCCTTCAAACTTCAGAGAGAGTTGCTTGACCCAGAGGGAGTAAAAAACAAAATAAAAGGAAGAAAGAGATAATATCCTCAACATTCTAGAGGAAGACAAACAATATTCCAGCAAATTCAGCTACTCCAGTTGATATGACCAACGATATTATAGTGGGGCATAAAAGGCATGCCTAGGGCTCTGTTAGAAGACAAAGAAACATACAAGTCCCTCAAGGGACACCTTGAGAAAGTAAAATAGTTTTTCAAAAGCTATCCTTCAGTCATGAGCCACTTCATTGAAGAAACTACAAGACAAACAAGGTATGGAAAGATGCCATAACAAAAGAATACCAGCATATCTTAAAGAATAATGTATATTATATTATTCAAAGACCATAAGAGAAGTCTGTGGTAACTTCCAAGTGGATCTATAAGAGAAAGCATGCAACTGATCGAAGTGTCAAGAAATACAAAGCCAGAGGATTCTCACAAACAAAGGGAGTTGTCTATGATGAGACACTTGATCCAGTAAGCCCGATACACGTCCATCCGTACTACCATCCATGAGTTGGAAACTATATCATATGAATGGATTCTTGATGGGTTTGGGTTTCAACAGGAGTGTTGTTGATCCAAACCTATATTATTACAATGTTGGTGACAATAGCCTAATTTTGATGAATTATTCATAAAGCCTTGTTTTTGAAAACAAGTAAGCCTTGAATTATGATTTCAAGATGAAGGATCTAAGTATGATTCTCTACTTCCAAGAAGTATGACAAAGAACCAATGAGAATTTTCCCAAGTCAAGGAAAATATACAATGGGAATATTAAAGAAGTTCAATATGACAGAATACAAAAACACAGTGATAGATTTGAAGAAAATGAATGATGATGATTCAGACAAGATTGATCCATAACTGATTGGATCATTGATGTATATGGTTAACACCAAACCCGATTCATTCTATGCAGTGAATATGCTTAGCTACTCCATGAGCTAGTCGAGACAGACTCACTAGAGAACAGTAAAGCATGTATTGAGATATACACGAGGCACAATTTGATATGGTCTGAGATATGCCTCCAAGTGTGAAATTGAGTTTGCAAGGATATGCCTATATAGATTGAGCAGAGAGTACAGTGGACCATAAGAGCACATCCAGTTGTTGTCTTACCATGAAGTTTGTCATGGTTTCCTGATGCAACAGGAAACAAAACTTTGTGGCCTTGAGTACCATAGAAGTAGAGTATTTAGCATCAAGTGTGCGAAGAAACGTGGCTTCACAAGCTTCTGACAGTTTTACTTGATCATGAGACAGATTCTATGATGATAACAAGAGCTGTGTGTAAATCTCTCTAAGAACCTAGTGTTTCTTGATGGATCAAAACTGTACATAGGCCAGATAAAAAAACTCCACAGTAAACACCAAGCACATAGATATTTTTATTAATGAAAAGCGAATACATATAGTATAGGCGGACAATTGTAGACAGTTGCAGGACAGTTGCAAAATGTTACAGTTACGCGGATAGTTAGGGAGTTGAACGAAATAACTGCCAAATTAGTTAACATTCCCCCCTTAATCCGAAGGGACATTTATCATCCCAAGCATCATTCGAAAATTTTCAAATTTCTCTCRACCCAAAGCTTTAGTAAAGATGTCTGCAATTTGCTCTGAAGTGGAACAATGATTGAGATGAATGGTTTTGGCCTCAACATGATGTCGAATCAAATGATATTTGGTGTTGATATGTTTGGTTCGATCATGGAATTTAGGATTTTTGGCCAATTGTATTGCAGAAGTGTTGTCAACAAAGAGAGGCATCGAAGTCATTTGTTTCTCCTGCAAGTCTTCAAGAATTTTCTGAAGCCAAATGATTTCTTTTGTGGATTGAGTTGTTGCAACATATTCAGCTTCAATTGTAGATTCAGCAAGAACATATTGCTTTCGTGATCTCCAGGTGATGGTTGTTGATCCAAGATTCATCAAATAACCTAAAGTAGACACCCCATGCTCTTTATCTCCATCAAAGTCAGAATCTAAATAACCAATGAGATGGACGTCTGAAACTTCAGAATATTTGATGCCATATGATTGAGTGCCTTTTAAATATTTGAGCACTCATTTTTTTGTTGTCCAATGACCTTCACAGGGTTGATGCATAAACCTGGAAAGTATTCCTACAACAAAAATTATGTCAGGACGAGTAGTAGTAAGATAAATTAAACTTCCAACAAGTTGTCTATACTTTCTTGGATCTTCAAATGCACTACCTTCATTTGAAGTAAGCTTTAAATTCTGTTCCATTGGAGTAGAAACAAGATTACAATCCTTCATCTCAAATTTGCTCAATAGTTCTCCAATATATTTCTTTTGAGAAATAAAAACGTGCTTCGGTTTTTGATCTACTTCGATCCCTAGATAATAATCTAGTAATCCCAAATCTGTCATATCAAAAACCTTTTGCAACTCCTTTTTAATAAATGCAATATAATCATCATTATTTCCTATGATAAGCAAATCATCTACACAGACAACTAGATATACAACTGATCTTCCAACTTTCTTAACAAATAAAGTTGCATCATCTAGATTGAAATGCTTATAATTCAACTTGAGAAGATGTTCAGTTAACTTTTCATACCAAGCATGAGGTGCTTGTTTTAAACCATACAATGATTTTATCAATTTGCA
>ML777051.1:1674742-1693800 GCA_009831015.1 Picea engelmannii | reverse complement strand
ATGCTACATGTCAACTCCATGTTGAGCATGAAAGGAATTGCTCACACACACACATAATTGATATTGATATATTTTATTTATGGTTGACATTGAAATATTTTTTTGTTAATATTTTTTTAAATGCCACTTGTCAACTCCATGTTAAGCATTGAAGGAATTACACATCTCCCTTATACTAGGTTATAGAAGGAACCTCTTAATGCAATTAGATATACTCAAATTTAATATGGCAGTGTTAGAGTATAATGCTCCAATTTAGTGTAAGAACCATTATTTAGGGATTTATGTTGTATGAAGATAGCTTAGGTATATGTGTTCACTAGTATACTTGGCATAATTTTCAACGTCTTCGGGACAACGTTTCGACGAACATGATTCCAAATGTTTGATGAACTCGTTTCATAAAACCATCGAGAAACATATCTATTTGTCGTACTTTCAATGTAAAAGCATGCCACGTGGCAGTTGTGGAGAGATTTAATCTGCCAAACTTTCGTCAAAAAACATCGTCGCAACTCCAAAGTTCATATCTAGTTGTTGTGTGTTTGATGAAAAACGTTGCCACATGTCATTTTGTGAACAACTTTGATCCTCCAAGCGGTCATCGCAATGCTTTCATGGCATGTTGGTCTCACAACGATATGGCACGCAGAGTCTGTCGGACGTACCGTCAGAGTGTTGACACACTCACCCTCAAAGTTGTGATGTTACGGTGGGGCTGCGTCCATAAAAGGTGCAACAATATTGCATGTAATTCCTGTCAGAGTTGAGATGCTATGACTAGCAACGTCCATCGACATTGTGATGACTGGTGGGCATAGGTCGTCGGAGGTCTATCGAAGCACCGAGGCTTTGGGGGAATTTTCCGTGGGATATTCCACGATGAGTATGTGCATAAGAGTTACGACGGAAATAAAATAAAGTTAAAGAAAAATTAAATTGATGTTATACACTAAAATCCATGATTATGATGCAATGGACGTAGGGAGCACGTAGATGTGCTAGACTAAGAAGTCAAAGAAGTTGAGTTAGATGTAGATGTCAATGTTCTCAATATATGATGATATCGACGATTAGGATTAGGGTTTCTATTGTTACATACAACCCTAATTCAATCTTTTTAGAGCCTCCACATCTGAAAATGAACACTAACACTTAAGAAATACATGTTTTGCTTTTAAACTGTAATTTCCGCCCTTATGCAAAATGCATGCCAAGCTTCAAAAAAATGCATGCTCGGGTCTTAATACACCTCCAAATTAAGTGATTCAAGTTGTTGAGTGTTGGTGCAGGCCATTTTTTGGGAGAATCAAGGAAGTTTTGAAGGAATCAAAGCAGTGCAGGAAAATAAGGGAGTGCGCTAGAATTAGAAGAAAAGTAGCGTCAGAAAAAGAGGAAAAAGCAACACTGAGAAAAAGCAGTTACAAAGTGGACAAACTACTGCGGAGTAGTTGGAAATTTGACAAGCGTCGACTTGGAGCAAAGGTTGGATCGAGGACCAGCCGAGATTAAGTCGACGAGAAAGTGGACAAACCTAATCCGCTTAGGGTTAGGGTTTTTGTAAGGGCTTTGATCCCTTTTATTGTATAAGTAGAATGTATTAGGATGACGAGAGGGTTGTCCTTTTTGTTGGTGTGTGTGTATCATTGAGGTTGTATTAGATCCTTTAGTTGAGTAAGAGGTCTTGTTGAGAGACTGGTGTGATCTGTGGAGATTGAATGTAATGGGGAAAGAATTGTACAATGCACAACACTAGATTTTGCAAGAATTTGAATAAAGAGAAGAAGCGGCAAATCTTTATGGGTGTAGCCCAATAGGGGGTGAACCACGGTATATTTGTATCATGTGTGTGAATGTTGCATTTCTTACTCTTATATTTGAGTTATCCAACTTTATGATAAATATGTTAATTGTTAAAGGTTATATTACTGTGCGCTGGAAAATAGTTGACAAGTACAAAAGTGGAGCGCGAAGGAAAAATTCAAGACTGTTAGTGCAAAATAGTTGTCATTTCACCATCCCGCTATAAAGTTGGAAAAGGGGGGGCGGGGGGGAATGTGGTCATTTTTGTTTTTTTTCGCTAAGGAGAAAAATGAAGAGCGAAGTCTAAGTGTGAGAGAGTGAGAATTTGGGAGAGCAGGTTGAGCATTTCAGATCATCAGTTTGATTCTTAATAAGATGTTTCCACCACGCATTGGAGCGTCGAACAGGTACAGGATAAACACGAGAAGTAGTGCTCGGGTGACACAAACAGGGACACAAGACATGCCCACAGTCATGGATTTGGATAGGATCCATACGCCGAAATATGAGCCACACAACATATAGGTTGAGGAAGAAGGAAACATATCATGGAAGGTCAGGTAGCCTAAGGAGGATGCAGAGAGGACAAAATACGACATGTCAAGGGGAAAAGGGCCACAACAGGGTGAACATGCCACAGATTTAGCACAACAGGGCCTAGAGCTAGAAGAAGAGCATGAAATAGAGCACCAGGGCATACTAGAGGTCAGGATGTCGTCCCTGCAAGGGAAGAAGAAGGCACGAGCTAAGAACAATGCACAAGGAATATCGTGCACACAGGCGGAATTGGAAAATAGTAATGCCAAAAATCCCAAAGGGAGTAAAGGCAGACGATGAGATAGTGGGAGGAGTAGACACCATGAAATACTTCGATCATGACATGGTCGACACATTCAAATTCCCATATTTGGCGCATCATAACTATAGGGAGAGTAGAGGAGAGGGACCATCAGGCGCGCCACTGTTGGAGCATGCGCAGTGGATCCTGGTGCTCTACAATACATGGATCATGAATTTGTTGGATATACCGCACTTTGGGCATGGTAAACACATCAATGGATGTGTGAAGCAACTCCTAGCAAGGGTGCTTGAAGCAATTTTGTGGATGGATAGGCTAGTGCCTATCAATGTGGACTTGATCACAACTATCACTGGGCTACCCACAGATGGGGAGAAGCCATAGAAGTACTTAGAGGAAAAAACTAAAGCAAAAGCCATCTCCGACAAAATCAAGGAAAAATATGGCACGAAGAGAGGAAATAGGGGAATCGGGATTAGTGACATCAACAATCCTGCGACGAGATTTTCTACAAGATGCTAGGGTGAAAGTTAATGTGCAAGTGCATAAAGGAGGAAGTACCAACCAGAGTGGTAGCATTTGTAGTGCAGTGCATGAAGTGGAGCTCAATGAGTTGGGCCCCTTATTTTCTTAATTCTTTCTTGGAGGATTGCATGGACACACAATATTGGGGCTCTAAGTTCCACTACTTGTGGTTACTCATTCTCATCCTCATACTCATCCAGAGAATAGGAAAGTGTGGCGCAGCCTGCTACACATATCTTAGAATCACAAAAGACCCAAAGGCGAAGAAAACAAACAACGATGTATTCACTCTATACTTTTCGGAGATCCAGAACCACTTAGCTGACACATGGAGGATTTCCCCAAAGACCATCCTAGAGTTTGAACAAATAGAAAATTTTCAAGCATCACGCCATAGCATGTGGTTGCAGACGAAGAGGGACCAGGCCAAGGAGTGGCTACAACTGAGCTACTGCATGACGATGCAGAACATACAGATGGAGGTCCAGGAGTGTCCCAAGGAATGGAAAGTTCCAGTAATCCCAAAAACATTGCCAAAAATACAAACTCAAACGCAAGACAGAACAGTCCTCGCGCAATAGACAGGAAGAAATGGTGCTAGTAAGAAGAAGATTACAACACGAGGTCCAATGGGGGAAATCAGCCCCGTACAAAAGAAAATAAGGACACAGAAGAAATCACAACGTAGTTGTACACGAGATCCATCGTGCACAGAGCATGCACCAAGAGGAATAACATAACATGTGCACATAGAAGAAGTACAAACGGAGACACATGATATACCTATGGAGGAAGAATTTGGGCAAGATACAGGCATGGATACACAGATTCCAGAGGCATCTGAGCCATCAGACACCCAAAATAAGAGAACAAGGGAGCAAGCAAGTGGCTCCAGGAAGAAGGCGAAGGCCCACATAACATCAATGCACACATCACTGACAACATATGATGTGGAACTGGTAGCTACAACAGTCGAAGATCAACTACCAGATGATCCGGGCAGATCTCCACACATGGAGGGGACTTTACTTTGTTCACCAAGTTGATTTGAAGTTGGCGACAAAGTGGTGAATTTATGCTTTTATGAGTTTTATAATATCACACATTTTATTAATGCTTTGTGAGATAAGCCTCATGCATTTACCATTTTATTTGATTTATGCTTTGTGGGATTCTCATGCATTTTATTATGCTTTAAATGAGATTTTGAAAAACTCATGCATTTAATTCATTTTTGTAAAAATGATTTATACTTGTGAGGGAAAATGTGCCTCACGTATTTTTCATTAAAATTGTAATTATGGAAATTGGTTTTTATGTGAGAAACCACCTCACACCAATTTGCCATTATTCTCAATTATATGTTAAGAGAATCAAGGGCATGGATGAAGAGCCTTGGGTGGTTTTGAGACGTTTCCCATTATGTGCTTGAAGATAGTTTGAGATCCTACATTTATAGATCTTGTTTTTCCTCTTTTGTAATTAGATCCTATTATTGTGGATCTAGGAATTAATGCTCTTTTTTTAAGAGAGAGTGAGGAAAAACTATATAATTCCTTATGTGAGCCCTTTGTAGGGGGAGACTAAGGAGGAGACTAATGAAGAACTAATGAGGGGATTTAGAGAGCCATAGTGCTACTAATCCTAAGCACCGAGAGACTTATCCATGTAAGGAATTATCCTTCTTGATGTATGGAGAGATATAAGTGTGAGCAATCTTCTTGAATCCTCATTGAAGGAGAAGGAATCTCTTATGTAATCACTTATGAGAAGGTCCCAACATCTTTGAAGAAGGAATGAAAGTGATCTGTATTCCAATTGAAGCAGGTCCATAGACGTAGCCCAGGAGGGGCGAACTCCGTTACCAACATCGGTTGTCTGTCGCTTGTCTTTTTACATGCTTATTCCATTTTGAGTTCATGTGTTTTATGTATTATTGTTTAAAAACATGGTTAATAATGGAATCATATGCCCTTTAATATTTATGCAAATAATTCGTCAGAAAATGATTCTCGATTGAAAACTTGTGTAGAGTAAGTACTTGCCCGTTTTCATATCAAGTGGTATCAGAGCAGGCCGACTTCTTTGTAGGATGGGAAAAGGAGCGAAACGAGCAGAAAGACTTCAATAATTAGAAGAGATAAATCACAACATTCAAGATGAAAACGCGGAGTTGAGGAGACTTTTGCAGGTTGCAGAAGAAGAGAAGAAAGAGCTTCAAGAGAGATCTCAGCTTCATGGAGAATTCCTCAACAAAATTATTGAAGAATTTCAACTCGAATTGCAAGCCAAGGATGATCTCTTGGCTAAGTTACAATATGGTGAACGAATAGAGGACAAAGAGCCTTCTACCATGGATGCACAAAATCAAACCAAGGTATATGATGTTTCTTCATGTTCAATGTTTTCTCATTATGAAACTAACGTGGGCATGAAGCTCCTCACGAAGATGGGATACAAAGGAGGTGGACTTGGCATTCATGGCCAAGGAGTCACTCAGCCACTAGAGGTGGTACAAATACCACCATTTGTAGGTTTGGGTTATGGCAAGGAAAAGAAGGGATAATGCTCAAAGTTTTTTCAAGAAAAAACCATGTCTTCACCATCATATTCCAAGAAAGGAATCAATCCAACTTGTCCTCATCAGATCAAGGACAATTCAAGAAGGTATGAAAGTCATTCAAATTCTTTTCTTGAATGTAAGAAAAATGATTTATGCATTACATATTCTAACCATGATGTAGCTGAGCATCAAACAAAGAAAGTTTGGGTTAAGAAGATAGGTGTGTCCACGGGAAATGAGACAAATAAGAAAACACACCTTCCAAGTCATCCTATCAGGAAGTTGAATGGAAAACAAAGGAATTTTTGCAGTTATTGCAACATTAGTGGCCATTGGGAGAATAAATGTTGGAATATCCACCCACAGTTACGTTGTAATTCGAGGGAGAAACCTGCTCCACCAATCACTAAGAAAGAGGTAGTGAAAGAGCTTGTGATCAATGTTCCTGCACCAATCTTTGAAGAAACACAGTTGCAGAAAGAGGGCACCTTTGATTGGTTGGGTAAGAAATGGTTGGCATTTTTTCAAAATTGAAATCCTTCTTTCAGCATGTTTGAGAATGAAATTATGAATTCATCTATGTTGGGCTCTTCAAGGGAGCTTGTACTTGTAAATCTATGCGGAGGCCATGTATAATGACCAAATGCAGAAATCTTTCCACTATAAAGCAGGCCCATTTAGGTTGATTCAATCCAAATATCAGCATATTAAAGTAGCATTGCACTTACCTTATGAATATTATTGATGGTTGATATTGATAGTAGGATATTTCTATAGTGAATACATGTTGGCACAGGGGCAGACCCAGGGTTCAATACTCAAGAGCGCACCAACAAGTGCTAATCACTGGCCCTTTCAAAAACACCTGCGAGGCAGATGCAGTCTCACCCAAAGTAGCTATAGGGGGTTACAGGACACGGGTGTCTACAACCAAAAGGAATGCAAGTGGATTTAAAGAAACAACACACAACAACTTAGTATTCTTTATCTTCCTATAACCTACTGCGCAAGTTATATCTCAGATCTAACACATTATCACAATAGCAGCATATCAAATGACAAAAAACACAACATCAATCACACATAACACGAGATATACGTGGTTCACCCTCTCTCTAGGGCTACGTCCACATAATTGTGCTTTATAATATATTAAGATGAAGCATACAGTGCTTATTTGTGCTCTTAGCTGGCATATCTTCTCTCTTCTCCTCTATGTCCCTCTCTTCCCTATGCACCTAGCTGCAGGGTTGATCTTCGCACCCAGTTGAATATCTTACAATACCAGAAGGCTCTGCACTTATCACTTCTCTCTCACACAACAATAATCACTCATGCCAATAACAAAACTAGAACGAACAATACCAACCATAACAACAACCCATTCCAGGTACTTTAGACCTTTATTTATAAATTACAATATCTCTCGGACACCCTTAGGTTAAAACCTAAGTGTTAAAACCCTAGATAACAAAACCCTAAGGGGATCAAACCCTAGGTCAACTTGACCCGTGTTTTCAAGGCTTCGCCAGCCTGTCTTTCCTGCCTTGTTGCGCGGTGTTCCAAAGCATCCAACGATGGCTTTTTCCACTTGTTGAGTTGTCCACAATCCCTCTTCCTTGTTGATCTATCATCCTCGATCTCCTCGTCCAATGACTTGCTTTCTCTTACTTCGCTCCATATTTTTTGCTCTTTTGCTCACTTTGACCCATTCTCAGTCACTGTGTCTTTCGCACAGTTCACATTTCTCATTTTCTACCTTGATCTTCGCTTACTTTCATACCCAAGGGCCAACAGGCCCCCAACACTCACATGTGACTCGTCTCGAGGCACTTCAGATCTAAACTTCTTGTTTTGCTTCGAATTTGGACTGCACAGGGCAGCCTTTGCTTTCTGCTCGATTCCTCCCTTCCTTGTGCAGACTGTCTTTTCTGTGTTTGGTACCCAGTTTCAACTGCACCTGGTACCTAGACCCTTTTCCTCATGCTTTTACTAGGAGCTGCGAGGCAACTGGTTGTCATAATACACTTTCAACCGGCTCCCATTCACCAACCCTTCCTTCCATTCTCCAGTCAAAGTTTTCAACTGCACAACTCCTCCTTTGTAACATAGGCGACCTCATATGGCCCAAGCCAATGCGTTTTGAACTTTCCTATATGCTTCATGAACTTGTTGTCATCTACCAATACTAGATCTCCTTGCTTAAATGCCTTTTTTTTATGTGTTTGTCATGGTAGGCCTTCTCTCTTTCTTTCTGAACCTGTTGGTGAAATCCTGCAAGAAATCTATCTTCTTCCAGTTCGACCAACTACACAAGCCTCTCTTGCACAGTGTCAGTGTCATCCATATATGTAAAGGCTGCAATTCTTAGACTAGGAACCAAATATTCCATGGGTACAACTGCTTCTAGACCATAGACCAATTTGAAGGGGGTCTGCATGGTCAGTTTCCAACAAGTGGTTCTATAGGCCCATAATACTGTTGGTACTCTCAAATCCCAGTCATCCCTGTTCACACTGCAAATCCTTGTCAACGTTGTCTCCAAGATCTTGTTGAATGCTTCAACTGTCCCATTCGCTTGCGGGTGGTAAGGTGTGCTCTTCTGATGATGAACTTCAAATTCCTCAGTCAAGGCTTCAATGGTCTTGTTAATAAGATGTGTACTTTGATCGCTCATGCGAGTATTTGGGCATCCAAACCTGGTTATGATATCATCAAATATGAAGCGCACAGTTGTAGTTGCACTACAGTCCTTAACTTCTCTTGCTTATGCCCATCTGGTCAAGTACTATGTCACAGTGATTATGTATCTAGCTCCTGTATGATTCCCTAGTGGGTTTATAGGTCCCACGAAGTCAATGGCCCATTTCTCAAAGGCTTGTAAGGTTATTTGGGGTGCTAATGACATTTCATATCTTCTAGATGGTTTCCCAACTCTTTGGCATACATCACAGGCTCTGGAATAATCCTTAGCATCTTTTTGTAAGGTAGGCCACAAAAGGCCAGCTCTAAGAACCTTCTGCATTGTTGCTTTCCCTGTGTAGTGTCCTCCTGCGATGCCTTCATGTGCTTCTGCGAGGATTAATGGTCTCTCTGCTTCCATAACACACCTCCTTAATATCTCATCAAGTCCCATCTTGTATACTTGTCCAACTATAAGTGAAAAGTTTGCAGCGTGCACCACCAATTGTTTCTTCTGAATGACTATGTAATCACGAGGTGCTAATCATGTGGATAGGAACTGAACTATCTCTGTGAAGTGATCATCAACCTTCCTAATGGCTAACAACTGTGCATCCGGTAGTGTATCCTCCAAGCTAGTAGGCTCTTCTCCATGTTCCAACCTCGACAAGTGGTTAGGACCTTTGTTCATCCTTCCTGGTTTAACCATGATCTCAAAATCATATTCCTGAAACAGCACAAGCCATATGCATATTATCCCCCCCAACACTGGCTTGTTGACTAGGTATTTCAGCGCAGAGTGATCAGTAAAAATTTTAAAGTGTCCTCCCAATAAGTAGTGGAGAAACTTTTGCAGCGCATACACCATGGCTAACTCTTCTCTCTCAGTAGTGGTGTAGTTAATCTTAGTTGTTGATAGCTTCCTGCTAGAAAAGGCTAACGGGTGGTCAATGTATCCTTCTCTTGGTTGTGCTAACACAGCTCCTAATGCAATAAAAGATACATCGACATGCACGTGAAATTCCTTGCTCCAATCTGAGAAAACCAGAATAGCCGCAGTAACCATTTTTTTGTTTCAGTATGTTGAAGCTCTGCTGGTATTCTTTTATCCAATGAAACTGACAGTCTTTCTTCAAAATCTTCTCCATGGGTGTTGTAATCTGTGCATAGCCTTTAATGAATTTCCTGTAATATCCAGTATGTCCCAGCACAGTGTGCAACTGTTTGAATGAAGTAGGAGGGGGTAGGTCAATTATAATGGAAACCTTAGATGGATCTACCAACAATCCCTTCTTGCATACAATATGACCTAACAACACTCCAAAGGGTGAAAAGAATATGCACTTCTTCAGGTTCAAGGCAATATGACATTGCCTGCACTTGTCCAACATTAGCCTTAGACATTCAATGTGATTTTTCAATAGACTAAAAACAGTGCAATCATCAAAGTATGCTTCTAGAAATTTATGTAGAAACTCCTTATACGCTTCGACCACCACCCTAGAAAATATGGCTGGGGCATTCTTCAATCCAAATGGAATTACTTTATACTGGTAGGATCCCCATTCTGTTGCAAATGTGGTCTTATGGCAATCTTCCTTGGCAATCCTAATCTGATGGTATCTCGAAAATCCATCTGTAAAATAATATACCTCCTGGCCTCCTACATTATCTAACAATTCGTTAGTAAATGGCGTAGGGAATGGGTCATGCAAACATGCATCGTTCATCTTCTTGAGATCTACGTAGATCCCGATCTCTCATGTCTTCTTGTCTTGTACCACCATTGGGATAATCCACTCTGACTCTTCGACAGGTTCTATGATCCCTGCTTCCAACATTCTGTTGAGCTCAATATTCACTTTCTCCTTATATTTAGGGTTCAATCTCTAAGGTCTCTGTTTAACTGGTCTGACATCTGGTTTCAAATGGATCCTCATCTCTCCCATAGGCCCTTTAATACCCTTCATATTATTGAACTTGGTTGGAAACAAGTCATGATATTCATGCATTAACTCTATGGTTTTGTCAATAGTGGCAACATCCCAATAGTCTCCAACATTGGCAAGCTTTCGTTTTTGCTCTATTCCAATATTGACTTTCTTGATATTGATCGGCTTTCCAATAACAGGTAGCTCAACTTATGGTCCTTCTATGTCTCTATGGCCTTCTGTTTCGGCGATGTTCACCTTCCTAGGATCATCATCTTCATCAGCATTGATGTTGTAGCAGCCTTGCAGTTTCTGGAGGGGCACAATCCATTCGTCCTCTTCTTGTTCCAAAGGGAGGCTAGATGCCTCCTCAAATACTTTCTGTCTTACAATCTGTAACGCTTGATCTATTGAAGGATATTGGCTTTCGAAGAAGAAGGTGGTTACAAAATTATGAGTCATACCTTCCCAATCTGCAGTGATGAGGCGTTGTTCTGCTTGAAGATATCAGTTGATAGGGGTTGTGTCCAGTGTGTTAATGAATTTGTGCACCCACTTCTTTTGAGGAATGTTGCTCCAGGCTTCCTCGCAACTGCGCACATGGTCCTTCGGACAAATTTGACCTATGTACCTAACTTCACAGCCTTCTATTTTCTCTGAGAACCGCATTGTCATCAAAGTGTGACATTGTACCCAGTCTGTAATGTTGTTTTTGTGTGTCCCCCACCATCTTGCTGGTGTTTCTTTCAAGGCCTCATCCATTTCCAACAATCTTTGTTGGGTTGGTATGATTTCTTCAAAGTTCAACAAGAATGCTTCTAAATGATTTAGACCATCAAAGGTGGGTAAGTTACTTACTGTTGTGTTGATCCAGCGAACTTCTCTGGTCAATCTAGCACATCTCCTTGTAGATACTTCATACATTTTTTTCTGCCAATTCTCCAGTGCTTCTTCTGAATCTAATGAACATGCACTCTCACTTCGCCAGCTCAAATTTCCATCTGCTGTAGGATTAATGTAATCTTGTTGTCTGGATGTCAATTTGTATATGTTTTCTAACTCATATGCGCGGTCTTCTTCTCTGATGGGCTCTGTGTATCTGGGACCTTCGTCAGGATCCAAAGGTGCGATAACCCTAAGGCCATCACCTTCAAATGTCATTCGTCTTTTCTTTAAATCAACCACAATGAAATTATTGAAAGCCCAATCAATTCCTAATAGCGCGCGGTAAGGACAACTATCATCAACTATCTCAATGACTTTGAAGTCCACAAATGTTTTGACCCCGTCAATGTCTACAGGGACATGCTCCAATCTTTCGAAGGGGCTCACAGCTTGTTCATTGGCCATCCTAAGCCTAATAGGGGAATAGATCAACTTAGGTTTTCCCATCAGTGCCCAGGTCTGCTTCGTCATGACGTTGACCTCTGACCCTAAGTCAAGGACCACATAATCTATATTATACTCTCCAATTTGAGTGTTCATGTGTAATTCTTTTTTTGTCCTCCTCTTTTTGGATATTCGGTGTACTTCTCTACTTAGTAAGGGGTCTACCTTCCCTAGCTTGTTCTGTCTGATTAAATTTTGTATCTCTTGTACAATGCTCTCATCCTAAATCAACTTAATGCAAGTATATAAGAATTCCATGAGCTTGCTTACCTCTTTTCCTTCTTTTGGCTGAGCAGACTGATCGAATGTCAGAGGAATTCCATATTCTTTTACTTTTGGTCGTGTCTTTGATGAAGAAACTTGATCTCCCCTGAATTCTTTTCTTTCCTCCTCAAACATTTGTTTTTTTTTTTCTTTGCATCAAAAGTTTGTTTCTTCTCTGCAACTTTCCCGACTCCTGATTCTTCTGTAGTCTTTCCTTGGGTCACTCTATCTTGTACTGTAACATCACCTCCTCTAGTGATAACAACGACTCTAGTATCTTCTCCACGAGGTTCTTCTTTGATAAGTTGTATTTGCTGGTTTCCTCCTTGTTTCTCCTGAAGCTTGGCTAACAATGCATGACAGTCTTCTATGACATGTTCAAATGAGTTGCAATAACTACAAGTGGTACAAGGGTTCTGACATTCCCTTGCCAAGTGTCCTGGCTGCGCACAGTTATAACAGATGATTTGTCCTCGACCTCGACCCATACCTCCTCCTCTTCCTCTTCCTCTAAATCCACCGCGAGGGTTGAAGTTTCCTCTTCCTGGGGAATTATACTATGTAGTGCTTCCTTCTTGTTGTAGTTCGCCTTGAATCTTGTATATGTCTCTTGATATTTCATGCATGATCTCATAGGCCCTTCAATCCCTATCATGATGTCCTACCGACTTACAGAACGTGCAATATAGATTTGTGGGTGTTTAAACATATTTTTGCATGTAATAGCACTCACCAGGGCGGTGTCTATTTCTACATACCTCGCAACAGGGTAGGGTGACTTGCTTCAAAGGGCTCGTGGCTCCAGAGGCCAAGTATTCGTGAAATAGGGGACAATGCTCCTTGTCATGGTCTTCTGGTTTTCATCTGACACACCATATGTCTTATATTTTATCTTTTCCCTTGTCTTTCTTCATATCTTCGACCTGCAGAGACAAACTGGTTAGCTGACTCAAGATTTGACTCATACCTGAGCTGGATTCTCCCATAGGGGCTGATTCTAACTTCATGGCGATCTCTAGTGCCACAGATTGCAAATAAATCTTATATTGCATCAGAGGGACTCTGATGTGTGGTAAAAGGGCAGCAATGAACCATTGCTTGTTCTGTTCATCTGGAATCTGAAAAGTCAACCAGAATGTTAAGGTCTTGAACCTCTGATCGAATTCCTAAACATGTTCAACTACTTTCTGCTTGATCTCTTTCAGCTCTGTAATACATTGTGACTTTGACTTGGGTTTCTTGAACTCTTCAATCAATGCATTATTAATCTCATTCAACGACTTAGGCTGTGCAAGTCCTTGGACAAGCTTCATGTACCAGTTTAGCACACGATCTCTTAGGGTAGTACTAAATTGATCTCTTTTAACAGCTTCGTCGCTGACATTCTTACTATTCCATACGGCTTCACATAGGAACCAATGATGATCATAATCTTCAGATCCATCTTCCCTAAAGATAGGGAGCCTCATCTCATTTTCCATAGATCTTCCTAGGTTTCTTGTCTAAGTATATACTAAATTGCTAGTAATAGTACTCTGAGGACTCTGGTGACTTTGACTGTTCTGATTTCTTAGTGTTGTTGAAACAATATGAGGAGTAATAGTACTTACTTCAATGGTCTGTGCAGTTCCTGAAGCTTCTGGCTCTTCCCGGCGAGGTTCTTCAGCTTCCCCATCCTCTGCCCTAGCGGGTTCTGAAAGCTCTTCGTCTGTCAGATCTGCCTCTTCTCCACTATAGAAACCCTCGTCCTCATAGTTCTCCTTAAATAGATTCACAAGAGGAACTTCTTTGAACGTTCTCCCACTGTGCATATGTTCAGCCTCTGTGTCGTTGTCGCTAGCTGAATTCTTGAAAATTATCTTTTTCGAACCCGACCAACTACTGTATCTTCAAGATGTTCTTCTCATGCAATAACATCTTGATTCTCAACTTTAGAAAGTGTAAAATTTTTCCTCTGAGTCCCTTGAAGAAATATCTCTCAGCTTGGCGATATGATTCTACTTTGTCAACAACAAACTCGATGATCTAACACATTATCACAATAATACTAAGAATACTAAGAATACTCCTACAACCTAACACATTATCTTCCTACAACTTGTGCAGTAGGTTGTAGGAAGATAAAGAATACTAAGTTATATCTCATATCTAACACATTATCAAAATAGCAACATATCAAATGACAAAGAACACAACATCAATCACACATAACAAGAGATATACGTGGTTCACCCTCTCTCTAGGGCTATGTCCACAAAACTGTTCTTTATAATATATTAAGATGAATCATACAGTTCTTATCTGCGCTCTTAGCTAGCAGATCTTCTCTCTTCTCCTCTCTGTCCCTCCCTTCCCTGCGCACCCAAATGCAGGGTTGATCTTCGCACCCAACTGAAGATATTACAATACCAGAAGGCTCTGAACTTAGCACTTCTTTCTCACACAACAATAATCACTCATGCCAATAACAAAACTAGAACGAACAATACCAACCATAACAACAACCCATCCCAGGTCCTTTAGACCTTTATTTATACATTACAATAGCTCTTGGACACCTTTAGGTTAAAATCTAAGTGTCAAAACCCTAGATACCAAAACCCTAGGTGTCTCAAACCCTAGGTCAACTTGACTCGCGTTTTCAGGGCTTCGCCAGCCTGTCTTTCCTTCCTTGTTACGCGATGCTCCAAAGCATCCAACGATGGATTTTTCCGCTTGTTGAGTTGTCCACAATCCCTCTTCCTTGATGATATTTCATCCTCGATCTCTTCGTCCAACAACTTTCTTTCTCTTACTTCGCTCCATCTTTTCTTCTCTTCTGCTCACTTCGACCCAGTCTCAGTCACTGTGTCTTCTGCGCAGTTCGCATTTCTCCTTTTCTGCCTTGATATTCGCTTACTTTCATACCCAAGGGCCAACAATACTTGACAAATATTGAAGGCAATAATCAATAATAACGCTCTTCGAGGCTACGTGAGCTTGGTATCTCTGATAACATGTATATGTGCAAAAGACTGGATAGGAATCCATCATTCGATTCTATACATTAGAGATTGTGTTGAAGTCAGAGCAAAGCATCATGTCATGAAGGTGCAACGTTTCAAGAATTGAAACTTTTTCAAGGTAACCACTACTGACGATCTTGTTATCAGGCGACTTGCAAGTAAGGATAAGGACACTGTTTTTTCCACGGATGCAATCCTAGCTACATTGATGTGTGCTCCACGTTCAATCTATTCATGAATGTGGTTCCTCACTTTGAATGCTATGAATTAATTTGATCCAAAGTATTCTATATTTGATGTGTGTGCCAAAAATATGGAAACTCAACAAGGTGTTGTTTTGACAACTGAGCTCAAAGACAATGACAACAAACTTGCAAAATGGACAACTCAAGCTCTTCTTGCAAGTGCATATGTTATAAATGTCCAAACTCATTTTCATGCACTGCAATGTCCATTCTTGAATTGCATGAGTAACTACACACATGGAGGGGACTTTACTTTTTTCACCAAGTTGATTTGAAGTTGGAGACAAAGTGGTGAAAGTGGTGAATTTAGGATTTTATGAGTTTTATAATCTCATGCATTTTATTAATGCTTTGTGAGATAAGCCTCATGCATTTATCATTTTATTTGATTTATGCTTTGTGAGATGCTCATGCATTTTATTATGCTTTGTGAGATGCTCATGCATTTTATTATGCTTTAAATGAGATTTTGAAAAAATCATGCATTTAATTCATTTTTGTAAAAATGATTTATACTTGTGAGGGAAAATGTGCCTCACGTATTTTTCATTAAAAGTGTAATTATGGAAATTGGTTTTTATGTAAGAAACCACCTCACACCAATTTGCCATTATTCTCAATTATACGTTGAGAGAATCAAGGGATGGATGAAGAGCCTTGGGTGGTTTTGAGACTTTTCCCATTATGTGCTTGAAGATAGTTTGAGATCCTACATTTATGGATCTTGTTTTTCCTCGTTTGTAATTAGATCTTATTATTGTGGATCTAGGAATTAATGCTCTTTTTTTAAGAGAGAGTGAGTAAAAACTATATAATGCCTTATGTGAGCCCTATGTAGGGGCAAAGTAAGGAGGAGAGTAATGAATAACTAATGAGGGGAGTTAGAGAGACATAGTGCTACTACTCCTAAGAACTGAGAGACTTATCCATGTAAGGAATTTTCCTTCTTGATGTATGGAGAGATATGAGTGTGAGAAGTCTTCTTGAATCCTCATTGAAGGAGAATACATCTCTTATGTAATCACTTATGAGAAGGTCCAAACATCTTTGAAGAAGTAATGAAAGTGATCGGTATTCCAATTGAAGCGGGTCCGGAGACGCATCCCAGGAGGGGCGAACTCTGTTACCAACATCATTTGTCTCTCTCTTGTATTTTCATATGCTTATTCCATTTTGAGTTCATGTGTTTTATGTATTATTGTTTAAAATCATAGTTAGTAATGGACTCATATGCCCTTTAATCCTTATGAAAATAATTCATCAGAAAACGATACTCGATTGAAAACTTGTGTAGAGTAAGTAATCGCCCGTTTTCAGATCACCAGAGGTGTGGGAGAATGTCGAGAATCATAGAGATTCAATTTTTTAGCAGGTGCAGGAGGTAAAGACTATGCTAGAGCAATTAAAAATCAGGGAAGAGAAGCAACAGAAAGACACACCAGTGAAGACTATGGAAGGTGTGCCATTAGGAGAAACAATCCATATCATGGCGTAGGGGAGTGTAAACTTTATCATAACACCTAAGATGTTTTTCATTGACGAGGAGACAACACAGAAGCCCTTGAAGGACATTGAGACATTGAACTTGGCATTTCCCAATATCTCGACAAAGGCGTTGTATAAATTACAGATTAGTGGTGCGCAATAAATTCAGTCTAGGCAAGGTCTGATGCGACGAACTTACAAATAGCGTAGGAGGAAAATATCAAATTGAAGGAAGTAATCAACCAAGAAGGACATGAAAATAAGATAGTAGAAAAAAAGGTAGAAGAGATGGATAAGTACATTGGCGCAGTATTTCGAACCATCCCAGACAACGCAGACTCGGAGGGAGTATCTACTGAAGAAAAGATGAGAAAAATAGCGCATGCCTTGGAGTAGTACAAGGACCAGATAAAGGAGTTGTAGGAGTGCACAATACCCACTACTCCTCCAGAAGTTATAGAACAGTGAGAGCAAGATGCAACAACATCTAAAGAAAGCATAACGCAGGTGATACAAATAATAACAGAGTTGTTGGAGAAGAGCTCTCAACTGTGGACACAACTCTTAGAAGATGGGAGCTTGCAAGACCTGGAAGGAAGGGAAGATAAACTGCATGCAGTAATGGCAGATATAAAACAACGACAGAAGACAGTTTCAATGCCCGAGAAAATCAAGACTAAGGTAGAAATAAAGAGCCTACAAGAAGAGGAGAAAGCAGTGCAAGTGAAAAATATTGCAAGACATGCTCAGTTGGAGCCCCTACAGAAAAAGTCAGAGCATATGGTCATGGAGATCGACGTAGTGAAAATGCACATAGAACATATAGGCTTGGAGGGGGGAGAAATATTGATACCTCCAGTCACCACGCAGATGGTGGAAGCCATGACAGAGAAGAGAAACTAGGATAAGGAGCAATGCCAACATATAGTAGAGATGTTTGAAGCACTGGCACAGGAAATAAAAGATGTAGGAGTTTGTGAGTGACTCGGGATGAGTCACAATATCAGTGTTGGGGGCCTATTGGCGTAGACCAATTTTTGGGAGAATCAAGGAAGTTTTGAAGGAATCAAAGAAGTGCCAAAAAATAGGGGAGCGCACTGGAATTAGAAGAAAAGAAACGACAAAAAAAGAGGAAAAAACAACACCGAGAAAAGCAGTGACAAAGTGGACAAATTATTGCGGAGCAGTTGGAAAGTGGAAAAGTGTCGACTTGGAGCAATGGTTGGATCGAGGACCATCCGATATTAAGTCAAGGAGAAAGTGGACAAACCTAATCCTCTTAGGGTTAGGGTTTTTGTAAGGGCTTTGCCCCATTTTATTGTATAAGTAGAATGTATTAGGACAATGAGAGGGTTGTCCTTTTTTTTGGTGTGTGTGTCTTGTTGAGGTTGTAGTAGATCCTTTAGTTGAGTAAGAGGTATTTTTGAGAGACTCATGCGGTCTGTGGAGATCGAATGTAATGGGGAAATAATTGTACAGTGCGCAACACTAGATTTTTCAAGAATATGAATAAAGAGCAGAAGGGACAAATTTGTGTGAGCGTAGCCTAGGAGGGGGTGAACCACAGTATATATGTGTCATGTGTGTGAATGTTTCATTTCTTACTGTTATATTTGAGTTATCCAGCTTTATGATAAATATGATAATTGTTAAATGTTATATTACTGTGCACTAAGGAAAATATCCTAAAATCTGCAGAATAACACTAAGTAAATGAATGTCATAGCTAGTGTTTAGATCTGAAGCTTATGGAATAGTAGATGAATACCTATCATGGAATACATGCCTCTATTATGGTTAATGAAGTCTTTTTGGAATATTAGTGTAACTAAGATCTAATGGGGGTTTGAGGGCTAGCAGAGAGTAGATCCAATACATATGAGAGAGAAACACATCCCATCCAAGGGTTGTAGACATCTGAGTCCTGTGGCCACCCATTGAAGCCATCTCAGGTGAGACTGCACAGTGCATTTTGTGCGTTCTGTTGCCTTCTGGTATCCATAAGGGATGATGGAAGAAGGGAAGTTGGTAATCCTTTAGCTAGAACCTGGGTCATCCCATAAGTAAACCAACATTGAGGATATCTTAGATAATTTTACACCTATCTGCATATTTATATTTTCATTTGCAAACATAAAAGTGGTTGTTGTGTAAAAGAGGCAAAATCTACCTTGTAAATTGAGAGACCAAAACAATAGAAAGTGACCTACTAGAAATGCAAGTTCATGCTTCTATATGGCTCCAAATTTAGTGGTCTTAGTTTTGGGGTGAATTTAATAACATTCTAAACCTATATATGTGATTTGAAGGGCATTTTCAAATGAATAAGGACTCGTACCTTGAACCAAGATTCAAGACTTTTTGTAA
>ML777051.1:1643880-1662516 GCA_009831015.1 Picea engelmannii | reverse complement strand
AAAATGCCCAATAACTCCCAAAAATGAGTTAATTACATTAAAAATGGCTTAAATATTAATTAAAACCAAAAGTGGTTAGAAAAACCCACTTTTAAACTATAATGTAGTTATAATAGGCCTAAGCCCCTTAGCCTTGGGCGCGCACCCCCTTTGCATGGTCGCATGCACTTACACGACCACGGGCTGGGGCTTAGCCCCCAGCCCCTTCCTTTAGCGCCATAATACTATGCAATAACTTTTATAATATGGGTTTTAATAACATGAAATAAATTGGGCGCATTGGTTATAGGACTATTGTGAAGGCGCTTAGGCTTAGTGGTTGGTCATGGGTTCAAAACCCATGGACCCCAAAACTTTTGAAACCTGCCACTCTGACCGATGACTGGGTGCCACATGGCTGCCCATGACTGGGCCACGTGGCACTTTCCCATTCGACGGACAAATGCCACTTGTCAACCATTGACTGGTCCAGTTGCCTGCCACATGTCTGCCCTGTCAATAAACCTGCCCAATCACCATCAGCCAGAGAGTGCCACGTCATCTACTGCACAGTCAGCATGTTGATGTCATCAGCGTTGACTTTTTGACCAGTTGACCTTTGACTTTTTACCTGTTTGGGATTCCGATCAAAACGCGATAACTTTCGCATACGGAGTTCATTTGACAAAGTAAATATACCGCCAGAATCGGGAAGACGAGATAGACGCAATGGCATTGGTTTCGTTGGATTCCGAGAACTTTCATTTTTGAGCATTTTTCATGCCCTGTCAGGCTTCTGAATCCGATTTCGGATCATACGTCCACAAATATTTGGCTATTCTACTCTTTAATTATCTTTGATTCAACCTATAGCACCACGTGAATTACAACTCTTCCTCAAAACAGGTCAAGATCTTACAATGAGGTGGACTAGACCGCACCAGGCTCCTCAACCTGCGATATAACCCTGAAGATCTACCTCCATCCCTCTCCTCAGATCAACATCTTATAACATTAGATCGAACTTATAGTCACATTAAGAAATAATAACTACTAACAATGGTTGAACACACTAGCCTTCAACCAACCCTGAACCAACCTAACCAAGAAAACCCAAAAAAACCCTTACCTAGACCTCCTAGGTGCTTATTTATACATATCTATGGCTTTCCAACCATTACATTCTCTTACCAAAACCCTAACCCTATCCTGGTTAGGTCTTCTTGCATGTGTGCCTCGCATGCCTTCCTCTTCTGCATGCGCCTTTGTTTTACACGTGATGATCCTTTTGCATGCACATTCACCTCCCACATCGTGCCTTTCCCTCCAAGCTG
This sequence comes from Picea engelmannii, assembly GCA_009831015.1. Classification (NCBI taxonomy): domain Eukaryota; kingdom Viridiplantae; phylum Streptophyta; class Pinopsida; order Pinales; family Pinaceae; genus Picea; species Picea engelmannii. Next base: position 1,661,203 of record ML777051.1, on the reverse strand, counting down.
GCTTGCACCCAACAAACCCCCAACACTGACATCATGACTCATCCTAAGTCACTATCTAACTTCTATGTCTTCCACTCCTTGTGCCAATGCTTCGTACATGTCTACTATATGTTGGCACTGCTCCTGAGCCTGACTGCTCTTGTTGTCATGACTTCAACCACCTGCGCAGTGTCTGGAGGTCTTAAGATCTCGCCCCCCTCCAAGCCTATCTATTTGAGGCCTACTTTCATTGCCTCTATTTCCATGACCAAATGTTCTTCCTTTTCCTGTAGGGGCTCCAACTGATCCTATCGTGTGATTTTCTGTGCCTGTACCGCTTTTTCTTCTGCTTGAAGGTTCTTCATTTTTGGGGCGATCTTAATCTTCTCTGGAAGGGACATTGTCCTATGTTTCTTCTTGACATCTTCCATTGTTACGTGCAATTTATCCTCCTTTACTTGTAGTTCTTGTAGGCTCCCATCTTCTTATAGATGGGTCCATAACTGGCCTCTCTTCTCCAACAATTTTTCCACCCTATGTATATTTTGCGCGATGTTTTCTATAGCGATTGTCGCGTCTTGCTCTCTTTGCGCTCAAACTACTGGGGGAGTCAGAGGTACCACGCACTCCTCCAGTTCCTTGATCTTCTCCTTATATTTTTGTAGAGTCTTTTTTATCTTTTTATCTTCTCCTCCAAAGATGTTTCCTCAAATACTGTTTCATCTGAGATATCTTGAAATACTACGCCTATCGGGGTCTCCATCTGGTCCACTTTTTTTGTGCTATCTCTTTCCTCTTCCCTTCCTGGCTGATGGCTTCCTTCAGTACCATATTTTCTTCCTGTACTATATGTAGATTCATCGTGTCAGACCTTTCTCTGAACTGAATCTCCTGCGTGACGCTAAACTATAACTTATATAGCGACTTTGTTGGTATCTTGGGCATCGCCAAGTCTAACATTTCAATATCCTTCATGAGCTTCTGTGTTGTTTCCTCATCGATGAACAAAATATCTGGTGTTAAGATAAAGTTATCACTTCCTTGTACAGTGATTTGTAATGTCTCCTCGACGGGTGCTCCTTCTCTTACGGGTGCTCCTTCTCATACTGGCGCCGATTTGCCCTTTTGTTGTTGTTCCACCTTGATCCTCAACTGTTCTAGCATTGTTTTTACCCCCTGTACCTATTCCAAAATTGAATATCGATGGTTTTCCTCATTTTCCCATACTTCTGACAATCGATATTCTATTGTTGTGGTTATCAGGTCTATGTCATCTATTGTCAGTGACATTTCCATTTGTTTCATGTGGGCCTTCGCTTTCTTCTTGGCGCCACTTACTTGCTCCACTTTTCTCTTTCTTTGGGTATTTTTTTGTTCAGATTCTTCGGGCATCTGTGTATCCATTCCAGTGTACTACTCAAATTCTTCATCCATGGTTACATCTTGTGCCTCTTTCTGCACTTCCGCTGCACTCACCTGTCATGTCGGTCCTCCCGGTGCCTGCTATGTAGCCTGTGGACCCTGTGTAAGACCCTGTTGTGACTTATTTTGTGTCCTAGTCTTCTTTCGAATGGAGTTGTTTCCCCCCACTATACCTATTGTTGTTTTATTTTGCTGGCTAGCGCCATTCCTGCATATCTATTGCGCAAGGACTGTGCTACCCTTTGTCTGGACTTGTACTGGTGGTGTTTCACTTGGGATCTTTGGCACTTTCCACTCTTGAGGCCACTCTTGGACCTCCATGTGGATGTTCTGTGTCATCATGTAGTACTTCAGTTGAAATCACACCTTAGTTGGGTCCTTCTTTGCCTATAGCCACATGTTGTGACGTGATGTGCAGAAATTCGTTATCTGTCCATACTCTTGGACAATTTCTAGTGAGATCCTCCATGTATCTGCCACGTTGTTCTTAATCCTTGTTAAGTATTGCACGGACATGTCATTGTTTGTTTTCTTTACCTTGGGATCTATGGTGCTTCACAACAATGTGTAGTGCGTTGCCCCAAATTTTCCTGTCCTTGTCAAGAACATCGTATGTGTCGGTTCGTGCCACCCCATAAGTGTAATGAGGATGAGTAACCACGAATAGTGGAACTCAAATCCCCAATCTTACACATCCTTATAGTCTTCTATGAATGAATTGAGTAGGTATGGGGCCCAGCTCATCGAACTCCCCTTTGCGCACTGTGCCGTAACCACTGTTACTCCTGAGGGAACTTCTTCTTTTCATCACTTGCACATTAATTTGCAACCGATAAATATGGTTGCAAACTGAGTTGCAAGATAATTGATGTCATTGATCCTGATTCCTTTGTTCCCCCTCTCTGCGCCATACTTATATTTAAACTCATTGGAGATGGCCTTTTCCCGAGTCTTGTCTTCTAGGTATTGCTTTGACTTCTCCCCATCTATGGGTATCCTTGTAATCTCTGCGATGAGGTCAACATTGATCAGTACTAGCCTATCCACCCATAGGATGCCTTCATGCACCCTTGCTAGCAACTGTTTAACACATGCATTTAGGTATTTCCCACGCCCGAAGTGCGGTATGTCTAAGAGGTTCATGATACCTTTGTTGTATAGACCTAGGATCCACTATTCAGGCTCCAACAGTGGCACACCTGATGGGCCCTCCCCCCTACTCTCTAGGTAGCTCTGCGCTACCAAATCTGGGAACTTTGTGGCATCCAAAACATCATGGTCAAAGCATTTAAGGTCATTGACTCCTCCTACCATGTTATCCCCGGTTTTTAATTCATTGGGAATTTTCGGTATTAGTATACTTAGCTCTTCCTAAGTGTGTTGCACACCCTACGTATTGGTTTCTTCTTTCAGCTTATTTTTCCCTTATGGGGATGGTACTCCCCACTCTTTCTCATTTTCCTGCTCTGGTTCTGGCTCTAGGCCCTGCTATGTGGATTCCATGGCCAGTTCTGCTTCTTGATTACTATAAAAGCCATGTGCAAGTAAATGATGCAGAAACACACAATGATGTTACCATTAATTAATAGGGATGGTTATCAAAGTTGAATTCTGGCAAAGATCCACACTATAGCATGAATATATATGTTGGTTAAGACTTGTCTCTAGAGACCATTTTACTTTGGAGATCATGAGCATTGGTCCTAATTTTAGCAATACTCGGTTTATTTTTTAAGTTCATAATGTTGAATAAATAGTTTCATCAAGCAAATTAGGTTTGATGAAATCTTTTCAGTATTTCAATTTCCTCTTATTAATGATTGCAAATCTTTTCTAGCCTTATATTTAAATTATTAATGATTGCAAATTGTTCCTAGCCTTATCTTTAACTTTCATAGAGATGCAAAATTTAATAGTATTGTTCCTAGTCTTATCTTTAACTTTCATAGGGATGCAAGATTTAATATCATTGTTCCTAGCCTTATCTTTTCAGTAATTCAACTTCCTCTTATTAATGATTACAAATTGTTCCTAACCTTATCTTTAATTGATTGCAAATTGTTCATAACCTTATCTTTAAGTTCCTAGCTTTATCTTAAATTGATTGTAAATTGTTCCTAGCCTTATCTTTAAGTTCCTAGCATTATCTTTAATTGATTTTAAATTGTTCCTAACCTTATCTTATCTTTAAGTTCCTAGCCTTATCTTTAATTGGTTGCGAATTGTCCCTAGCCTTATCGCATCTTTAAGTTCCTAACCTTATCTTTGCAAATTGTTCTTAGCCTTATCTTTATCTTTAAGTATTGTTTGTAACCTTATTATCTTTAAGTTCTTAATTTTATCTTTTGCAAATTATTTCTAATCTTATTTTATCTTTAAGTTCCTAACCTTATCTTTGCAAAGTATTCTTAGTCTTATCTTATCTTTAAGTTCATAACCTTATATTTATCTTTAAATATTGTATGTAACCTTATGTCTAAGTTTCATAAAGATGCAAGATTTAATATTATTGTTCATAGCATTATTACTTTGCTTTTGAAGAACCAACTTATCACTTTGCTTTTGAATGCTTTTGAAGAACCAACTTGTCACTTTGCATTTGAAAAGCCAACTTATGTGTATAACATGAATAATTACAATGCTATTATTTATTTATTCAAATTTTAAGCAATCAATTCAATTATTTTGTTAAGGGGCCCACAAACACTAGCCCAACTATATTGAATCGGCTCCATCTGTCAATTAGGCCTTTGAACAATTTTGATCATAAAAAGATATTTCCATTTATGTACTGCACAATTTTCTCCATTTGTATTTTTTTACGGTCTATTTCACTGAAAGATGCAAAACAATTTCGGTGCTAGAAGTTATCTACACGGTAAAAGTCTAGCTTTAATGTAATTATTGTCTTTCTACTAGTGCATGGACATCCTTGCTTGTTTCATAAGGAGCCTATTAGTATCTCATTAACAAACATGCAACCACAAGTGATTATACAAATTAGAGCCCTTTTTCATTTCAAATATATTACATGAATTATCATCATGCCTATGTCTATATAATATTCTATGCAAATAATTATCAACAAATTTCAACTTCACAATTGAAAAAGAAAACCCATCTTTGGGCAAACAACACTACCATATTATTATAATTTTTTAAATATTAAAAAGAAAGATAAAAATAATGGAGTTGAAGAATAAGTATGAACCCTGATGAGTTTCAATTTAAACCCTCTATGATCTTCACTTTTATATTGATATTTATAAAATATTTATAATGTATAAAATGACACCTTAGAATCCATATTTTAGGGGATCTTAGTTTTTTACTAAAACTAGTTTAATATTAAAATCCCAATCCTTTTAAGCATATTGATAAAATAATCCAATTGTTATTTTCATACCATCAAAAAAACGGTCTTTTACATTACCTTTATTCAACAACAAGGCATTGAAGTCTTGCTTAATCCAATTGTTATTTTCAAACCATCAAAATACGGTCTTTTACATTACCTTTATTCAACAACAAGGCATTGAAGTCTTGCTTTAGTTTATGCAGTGCATATTTATCAATACAAAGACTAATATGGTAAATACACATAAAATAAGTTTTTTTTTAAATTGGTAAATACACGCTATTTATAAACACTTTATTCTTAAGTTCTATAATTATTATCATTTTTAATATGATACAATATGAAATGTGCATCACTATTGGTTTTCAAATTTAACAAGTGCATTTAAGAAATCAACATTTAGTGTATTTATCATTACAAGTAACTTCAATTTGGTAATTATGCATTGCATATTAGTATATGCACTAACATAACATTTTTTCAAAAAGGTATTGGTTAAATGTTTTACCTTCTGGGTTTTTTGCCCGAAATACGACGATGTAAATCTGGACAAAATCATTATTTTATGTTGTTTAAATTGTATTTATGAATGCATAAATGAATTCAGCATGCTAAAAAACCCTTGAGGCACTCAGATTATACAATCTTAGCCACTCAAATTTGCAGATCCAGCCATTCCTCACTGGATTTTGGGCAAAATCAAATGGAACAAGTCACTAGAAAACAACCAAAAGGTAGAACGTTTAGACTACGCTTTTCAAAAATGGTAAATACACGTTGTGTATACACATACCATTCTCAAATTCTACCAATGCAATTGTTTTTAATATGGTACAATACACAATGCATATTAGCCCCTGATTCTCAAATTTAATAAGTGCATTGTTTTTTAAAAGTGATAAATACACATTGCATATATACCTCAAGAGATCAACATTTAGTGTATGATATGGACTATGTATTTTCCAATAAAAACAATCCCAATGTGGTAATTATGTAATGCATATTAGCATATCAACTCACATAACATTTTTTTTAAATGGTAAACATGCATTATGTATAGGCAACTCATTTTTATAATCTACTAGTATAATCATTCTTAATATGGTGGTATAATGTGTAATGCATATAAGCCCTTGATTCTCAAATTTAACAAGTGCTTTCATTTCTAAAATTGTTGAATACACATTGCTTATATACTTTGAGAAATCTACCATTACAAACAACCTGAAAATGGTAAATATGAACTACATGTTAGCATATCTACTATCATATCATTTTTTCAAAAATGGTAAATACAAAATGCTATACACAGTAAAGTTTCAAGTTCTACAACCATTGTCATGTTTTATATGGTACAATATGCAATTTGTTTTAGCATCTAATTGCTAAATCTAACAAAAGCATTCATTTCTAAAAGTGGTAAATACACATTAAGTATATACCTCAAGAAACCAACATTAAATGTGTAATACACATTGCATGTTTACCATTAAAAAAAAAACCAATATGGTAAATAACATTTTGTATTAGCATACCCACTAATATAAAAAAAATTCAAAAATAATAAATATGCACTACATATACAAACCTTCTCAAGTTCTACAACCACTATTAATTTGTGTATAGTATAATACACAATGTGTATTGACACCTAATTCTTAAATTTAACAAGTTCATTTTTTTTTCTAAAAATGGTAAATATACAATGTATATACCTTGAGAAATATGTTGATGATTGCAGCTATGTGAGACATTCTCCAGGACACCTGAGAGAGAGCCCTTGAGAGGGGCGTGTGGTTCCTATCTGAGACAAAGTCAGAATGTAGAGATGGCCTCCTCCTTACAGAGAGTTGAGAAGAACTCCAGATGATTCCTGTGTAACACGGTGAGAAAGGAGATCTGCAGAGTTGGACGTGCTTGTGGATGAGCACAAGGTGAACGTGTGAAATCCCAAAGTGTTGGATGCATCATCATGAGACAGAAATGAGGATGGTGTATTAGCCTCCTCTGAGTAGAGAGTTGATGAGAAACTCCAGATGACTATCCTATGTAATGAAGTGGGAAAGAAGATCTGTTGAGTGGACGTGCCTATGGACGAGCAGAGGTGAACATGATCCTAGTGGCTAAGCACTAGTGAAGAAGTAGTTCTTCTGTGTAATGCAGTGAACCAGAGATATGGATATCCTTATGGATGTGCCCCTAGTGGATGAGCACTAGTGGGTGTATAAGATCTATTGCTATATTGTTCAAGAGTCAGACTTGCCTATAACCTTAATTGTAATGTAAAGGGTACATGTCAGCCCCACCTTATTATGATAGATAATTAATGTAAAAGATAATTAATCTGGATATTATTAATTATTTGTGAGTTAGTGAGGTTGGCCCTATTGTGCCAATAGACACTTTTGTTGACAGGTTCAGTCTAGTATAAGTAAAGGTAAATTCTTCATTGAGGAATCATATCTTTTGTGTGAGTTTGGAAATTTCAGCAAGTACACCTTCTTGGGAAAAGTGTGCACCTCTCTTGGGCACTAGTCTTCTAGGGTTTGCAAGCACCCTCTTGTGTGCTAGGTTTTCTTGGCGGTGAAGGTCTTTCTCTTGAAGAATATAGAAAAGGATTTTGGCTGGGTTTTCTTCCCTGGTTGAGAAGGGTTTCCCAGGATACTACGTGTGTTTTTGTGCATGATGTTTCTTCTTGTGATCTTGGATGTTGCAACATTATTGGTTATGGTTAAGTTAAATGCTAAAAATGGAATGAAATTCATGCTTAAAATTTCTTATTGAAAAATCAACATGGTATCAGAGCATAGGTCTTGAAGAACCCCTGCACAAGCATTCATAAGGCTAAATCATCCTCCTTCTGCAATTTTGTACGGCCTCTAGGGTTTCAGCAGAAATCCATATGACTCTCATTTGATCAGCCCTTTCACCCCTTTATAAGTGGACGTTGGAGCTAAAACTTGGACCAAGTTGTACAACCCTCCTAATGCCATCTCCAGAGACCTTCAAAATAAAATTCTAAGGATTTTGAGTTTTTGGCACTAGGGTTTCTAGGGTGCCAAGATTTTCTGCAGAATCCTGGTCTTAGGATTTCTGCAGCTTCTTGAAGAAACGTTTTCAATTAAACAAGCATTCATGTGATAGTCTCAAAGTTGATTGTTGGCAGTCATAAGCCCAACAAAATCCAAGGTTAATAATCCAACCTAATCATTAGGTTTTCCAAATCTAGTTGGCTAGAGTTTGAAGAATCCGAACAAATGAAGAACATAACCTTAGTAAAAGATAGGCTTGATGGAGCAAGAACCTTCAGTTCCTGGAAATCAAGGATTCAAGAATATGACCTTTTGGAGGTGGTATCTAAAACTTTACCAGCCACAACTACCAATGAAGAGAAGAAGATAAGAAAGGAAGAAGATGTCAACGCAAGAAAATTAATCATCTACTTAGTAAGAGATCATCTATTACCTTGTATTGCCAACCTGAAGACAACTAATGGAATGTATGAAGCATTAAAAGAAATTTTTGAAAGTGACAACATACTCAGAGCTCTTACCTTGAAGAGCCAACTTCAAAGTCCAAGATGATGAAAGGTGACACAGTTGTTATCTTCTTTATGAAGATATCAGAGATTAAAGAACAATTAGAAGCCATTGGATAAATCATGTATGATAGAGAACTTGTCTTATCCACTCTCAACAACCTTCCAAAACATTGGGAGCCTTTTCTTTAAAGTATCAGTGGAAGAAAAAGTCTACCAACCTTTGATCGTCTATGGACAGATTGTACTCAAGAAGAACTTAGAATTAGAAATAGAGGAGTGGAAGACTCCCCAGAAGAAAATCATGCTCTTGCACTTCATACAAAGAAAGGAGGAAGATTCAAAAGAAAATTAAGACAAACATTCAAAGATGAAAAGTCTTTATCAAACCCAGGTTATAATCATAGAAGAGATGTTTCATAAATTCAGTGCTTTAGATGTGACAAATATGGGCACTATGAAAGAAATTGTCCAACCAGGAAGACAATATGCTTCTACCGCTAACATTGATCCAGATCCACCTCAAAAGAATGAATATAAGAGAGAGGATAAGTACTTTCTCTAAACTAAACATGACTACAAACCTAAGTAAATCAATTGATATCTAATTTTATAGTTGATTGCATTCTTAATTAATGAAGGGTATTATTCCTAGTATGGGAGCCCTCAAAGACTTGCACCATTTTCCCTAGTACGGGAGTCCAAACCTTATTTGATTGATTATTATGCCGGACAAAAAGACATAAAAAGATATAACAAAGAAATAAAGGAAGATTCCTTCCCTTCAAACTTCAGAGAGAGTTGCTTGACCCAGAGGGAGTAAAAAACAAAATAAAAGGAAGAAAGAGATAATATCCTCAATATTCCAGAGGAAGACAAACAATATTCCAGCAAATTCATCTACTCCAGTTGATATGACCAAAGATATTACAGTGGGGCATAAAAGGCATGCCCAAGGCTCTGTTAGAAGACAAAGAAACACACAAGTCCCTCAAGGGACACCTTGAGAAAGCAAAAGAGTTTTTCAAAAGCTATCCTTCAGTCATGAGCCACTTCATTGAAGAAACGACAAGAGAAACAGGGTATGGAAAGATGCCATAACAAAAGAATACCATCATATCTTAAAGAATGATGTATATTATATTATTCAAAGACCATAAGGGAAGTTTGTGGTAACTTCCAAGTGGATCTATAAGAGAAAGCATGCAACTGATCGAAGTGTCAAGAAATACAAAGCCAGAGGATTCTCACAAACAAAAGGAGTTGTCTATGATGAGATACTTGATCCAGTAAGCCCGATACGCGTCCATCTGTACTACCATCCATGAGTTGGAAACTATATCAGATGAATGGATTCTTGATGAGTTTGGGTTTCGACAGGAGTGTTGTTGATCCAAACCTATATTATTACAATGTTGGTGACAAGAGCCTAATTTTGATGAATTATTCAGAAAGCCTTGTTTTTGAAAACAAGTAAGCCTTGAATTTTGATTTCAAGATGAAGGATCTGAGTATGATTCTCTACTTCCTGGAAGTATGATAGAGAACCAATGAGATTTTTCCCAAGTCAAGGAAAATATACAATGGGAATATTAAAGAAGTTCAGTATGACAGAATACAAAAACACAGTGATAGATTTGAAGAAAATGAATGATGATGATTCAGACAAGATTGATCCACAACTGATTGGATCATTGATGTATCTGGTTAACACCAAACCCGATTCATGCTATGCAGTGAATATGCTTAGCTACTCCATGAGCCAGTCTAGATAGACTCACTAGAGAACAATAAAGCATGTATTGAGATATACATGAGGCACAATTTGATATGGTATGAGATATGCCTCCAAGTGTGAAATTGAGTTTGCAAGGATATGCCTATACAGATTGAGCAGAGAGTACAGTGGACCGGAAGAGCACATCCAGTTGTTGTCTTACCGTGAAGTTTGCCATGGTTTCCTGATGCAACAAGAAACAAAAATTTGTGGCCTTGAGTACCACAGAAGCAGAGTATTTAGCATCAAGTGTGCGAAGCAACGTGGCTTCACAAGCTTCTGACAGATTTACTTGATCATGAGACGGATTCTATGATGATAACAGGAGCCATGTGTAAATCTCTCTAAGAACCTAGTGTTTCTTGATGGATCAAAACTATACACAGGCCATATAAAAAAACTCCACAGTAAACACCAAGCATAGATATATTTTTATTAATGAAAATCGAATACATATAGTATAGGCGGACAGTTGCAGGATAGTTGCAGACTGTTACAGTTACGTGGATAGTTAGGGAGTTGAACGAAATAATTGTCAGATTAGTTAACATTCCCCCCTTAATCCGAAGGGACATTTATCATCCCAAGCATCATTCGAAAAATTTCAAATTTCTCTCGACCTAAAGCTTTAGTAAAGATGTCTGCAATTTGCTCTGAAGTGGAACAATGATTGAGATGAATGGTTTTGGCCTCAACATGATGTCGAATCAAATGATATTTGGTGTTGATATGTTTGGTTCGATCATGGAATTTAGGATTTTTGGCCAATTGTATTGCAGAAGTGTTGTCAACAAAGAGAGGCATCGAAGTCATTTGTTTCTCTTGCAAGTCTTCAAGAATTTTCTGAAGCCAAATGATTTCTTTTGTGGCTTGAGTTGCTGCAACGTATTCAGCTTCAGTTGTAGAGTCAGTAGGAATAGATTGCTTTTGTGATCTCCAGGTGATGGTTGTTGATCCAAGATTCATCAAATAACCTGAAGTCGACACCCCATGCTCTTTATCTCCATCAAAGTCAGAATCTGAATAACCAATGAGATGGAAGTCTAAAAATTTAGAATATTTGTTGACATATGATTAAGTGCCTTTTAAATATTTGAGCACTCGTTTTGCTGCTATCCAATGACCTTCACAGGGCTGATGTATAAACCTGGAAAGTATTCCTACAACAAAAGTTATGTCAGGATGAGTAGTAGTAAGATAAATTAAACTTCCAACAAGTTGTTTGTACTTTGTTGGATCTTCAAATGCACTACCTTAATTTGAAGTAAGCTTTAAATTCTGCTCCATTGGAGTAGAAACAAGATTATAGTCCTTCATCTCAAATTTGCTCAATAGTTCTCCAATATATTTCTTCTGAGAAATAAAAATGTGCTTCAGTTTTTGATCTAGTTCGATCCCTAGATAATAATGTAGTAATCCCAAATCTGTCATATCAAAAACCTTTTGCAACTCCTTTTTAATAGATGCAATATAATCATCATTATTTCCTATGATAAGAAAATCAGCTACATAGACAACTAGATATACAACTGATCTTCCAACTTTCTTAACAAATAAAGTTGCATCATCTAGATTGAAATGCTTATAATTCAACTTGAGAAGATGTTCAGTTAACTTTTCATACCAAGCACGAGGTGCTTGTTTTAAACCATACAATGATTTTATCAATTTGCATATTTTATGCTCTTTTCCTTTAATAGAAAAACCCTCTGGCTACAACATATAGACATCTTCTTTTAAATCTCCATTTAAGAAGGCAGTTTTTACATCCATGTGATGTATTTTCCATCCTTTTTTAGCTGAAAGAGAAAATAAAGTTCTAATAGTGCCCCATTTCGCTGTAGGAGCAAATGTTTTTGTATAATCAATACCTTGTTTTTTTGCATACCCCTTTGCTACAAGTCTTTCTTTGTGCTTATCAAGAGAACCATCAGCTTTATATTTAGTTTTATAAACCCACTTACTACCAATTGGTTTGATGCCAATAGAAGGATCCACCAACCTCCAAGTGCCATTTTTAATGAGAGCATCATACTCTTTTTGCATTGCATCTTTCTATTCATTACAACTAGTGGCTTCTTCAAAAGTAGTAGGTTCAACAGATAAACCCAACACATCCTGGTGTAGTCATCAATAAAAGTCAACAAATATTTATTACCATTTACAGATTTAATAGGCATGGGCCCACATAAATCAGAATGTATGAGACCTAACTTCCTGGAAGCTCGGGAAGTAGATCCATAAAAAGGTTGTTTACAATGCTTGCCTAAAATACAAGCATTACACGGAGAAAGCTTTCTTGGAATAGTAGGAAGCCCTTGAATACCTTGTTGTTTCATAATCCGGATACTATCATAATTAATATGACCAAAACGAGCATGCCACAATAAGATGGAAGACAAAGTATCACTATGTTGAGCCAAAAGAGCTGAATTAGATTGAAAAGAGGATGTCCCTTTAAGTTTTAAAAGTTTGTCTTCTTCAACACTAGTCATAACAATCACCTGATCAGATGCTTTTGTTATTTCAATTATACCATCAAACATATGTCTAGAATATCCTTGTTGCCTGATATGTATGAGAGACATCAGATTTCTTTTTAATTGAGGAATATAAAGAACATCATGTAAAATATAATCAGCAAGTCCTGGTAGGCGAAGTCGAATAGATCCAATTCCTTAAGGCTTTAACTGGGACTTATCAGCAAAATAAACTATTCCATCAATGTGATTACTGAATGTCTCAAAACAATCTCTTCTGAAGGTCATATGGCAAGTGGCTCCAATATCTAAAATCCAAGTGTCTTTCCAAGAAACAAAAGAAGTGGTAAAAACTTCATTGATACTAAGATTACAATGTGCAACAATATAGTTGGCAGATTCAGGTGGTTTTCCTTTGTCTGGAGGTTGTTTCTCTTTCTTCTCACTAATCCTTTCCCAAGGAGTGCGACAATGAGAAGATGTATGACCCAGTTTACCACACCTATAGCACTTAAGAGATTGTTTATCATTCTGAAAATGTTTTTGCTGTCTATCATCTTGTTGTCTTTTTTCTTGATGATAATGACCCCCCTGCCTCTAAATGGTCTCCTACCACGACCTCTGTGAATATTTTCAAATCTAGCAGACTCTCCTCTAGGTTTCTGCTCTTTCTGTGCAAGAAACAAAGTCTCAACTGTGGAAGTGGAAAAAGATTCCTTCTTCCCAAAAGCTTTCTCTCTTTCGGCAATTTTGTCTACAAGAGTATCAAAAGTCATGGCTTTCATCTGTCCACTAGCTTGAAGAGACTATAAGTAGTGTGAATAGGTAGGATATAGGGCTTTAATAAATGTTGTGAGTTGTAAATCAACTTTGACACCAGTTGAGTCAATATCATGAAAAAGAGCTCTAATTTCGGAAGCTAACTTCATGGGATTATTATCTTTCAGTTCCATATTAAACAACTTCATCAACAATTGTATAATTTCTAGCTCTGAATGGGAGTCGTAAAGATCTTTTAATTTCTCTAATGCTTTAAATGTTGTGGTGTTGGAAAGAATATGTCTGCTTACCTCTTCAGTGACTGAGGCAGAAATTAAAGCATGTGCCTTTTTATCTTTACTCTTCCAAATTGCAAGTTTTCTGGCATTTGTAGATTGCTCTGGATCTTTGTCATCCTTGCCTTCACAAATTTCCTCCCATAAATCATTAAAAATAAGAGTATTTTTAATTTTTCGAAACTATTCTTGGTAATTTTCTTGTCTGGAAAGCACTACTCCCACAATTGATACTAATGAATGCATTGTAAACTAATCTCTATAAATGAAATTCCACTTGCACAAGAAAAAGAAAATAAAATCTCACAACACTTTCGACCTTGGCTGCTGTGTAGACTGTTCACAGCGGCTCCCATACACAATCCCAGTGACTGGATGTTGGAGGGGCCTTCGGGAAATTGTTGTCCCTTCGCTGCAACTACACCAGCCGACTCTTCTCAAATCTGGAGTTGCTTCGCCAATATTTCACGCCCTCTCATGCCCTCTTACGCAGGGACACAAAATATAGGCAACCACTCAAAATAACATGGAATTTAAAAAAAAACGTGGTTAAAAAAAAATATCCATGGCTCTGATACCACTGTACACATGCCAGATAAAAAAACTCCACAGTAAACACCAAGCATAGAGATATTTTTATTAGTGAAAAGTGAATACATATAGTATAGGCGGACAATTGTAGACAGTTGCAGGACAGTTGCAGACTATTGCAGTTACATGGATAGTTAGGGAGTTGAACGAAATAACCATCGGATTAGTTAATAGAAACATGTTGAGATGAAATATCATTATATCAGAGATATGATGCAGAGAAAAATAGTACACATGCAGTACCTTCCTACACATGAGCAGATTGCAGATATCTTCACCAAATTAACTTAGTGAAGAATACCTCCCTAGTTGAGAGGGAGTTTTGATGACTACAACCAAGACAAAGTTCAAAGTACATCCGTGTGAGACTTGGCATGATCAAGAATGCCTCTCTAGCTGAGAGGGAGTGTTGATTATTGCAATTATGTGAGACATTCTCCAATACACAAACCTGAGAGAGAGCCCCTAAGAGGGGTGTGTGGTTCCTATCTAAGACAAAGTCAAAACATAGAGATGGCCTCCTCCTTATAGAGAGTTGAGAAGAACTCCAGATGATTCTCTTGTGTAACGTAGTGAGAAAGGAGATTTGTAGAGTTGGACATGCATGTGGCTTAGCACATGGTGAATGTGTGAAATCCCAAAGTACTGGGTGCATCGTCATGAGATAGAAATGAAGACGATGTATTAGACTCCTCTGAGCAGAGAGTTGATGAAAAAATCCAGATGACTCTCCTGTGTAATGCAGTGGGAAAGAAGATCTGTTGAGTGGATGTGCCTGCGGACGAGCATAGGTGAACGTGATCCTAGTGGCTGAGCACTAGTGAAGAAGTGGTTCTTCTGTGTAATGTAGTGAACCAGAGATATGGGCATCCCTATGGATGTGCCCCTAGTGGATGAGCACTAGTGGGTGTATAAGATCCCTTTCTATATTGTTCAAGAGTCAAACCTGTCTGTAACCCTAATTGTAATGTAAAGGGTACAGGTTGGCCCCACCTTATTATGATAGATAATTAATGTAAAATATAATTAATCTGGTTATTATTAATTATATTGTGAGTTAGTGAGGTCGGCCTTGTTGTGCCAATAGACACTTTTGTTGACAGGGTCAGTCTAGTATAAGTAAAGGTAAATTCCCCATTGAGGAATCATCTTTGGTGCGAGTTTGGAAATTTCAGCAAGTACACCTTCTTGGGAAAAGTGTGCACCTCTCTTGGGCACTAGTCTTCTAGGGTTTGCAAGCACCCTCTTGTGTGCTAGGTTTTCTTGGCGGTGAAGGTCTTTCTCTTGAAGAATATAGAAAATGATTTTGGTTGGGTTTTCTTCCCTTGTTGAGAAGGGTTTCCCAGGATACTTCTTGTGTTCTTGTGCATAGTGTTTCTTCTTGTGATCTTGGATGCTGCAACATTATTGGTTATTATTAAGTTAAATGCTAAAAATGGAATGAACTTCATGCTTAACCTTGTTTATTGAAAAACTAACAAAATAAACATTTATTATAGTCAAGTTTTAGTGTATAATCAACACTGTGTGCCAACATATGAAGTAAAACAATATTTTATAAGATGATGAATATGTGTTGCATATAAGAACATCATCCTTAAGTTCTGCAACTTCTATCAATTTTATCAATTTTAATATGTAGAACACACAACGTGTATTAGCATTTGATTTTCAAATTTAACAATTGCATTCATATTTAAGAAGATAAATATGCAATTCTATACACCTAATAGTTAATAGTTTTTGTGAAGATGTCCCTAGCCTTAACTATGTTAATTTGCACATTTGTATTTTTGGCATTGCCATTGGTAAATGTTGGCCACCATTAGACATTAAAAATGTACATATCTAGCTTTAAATATTATTATAGAACAACAACAAAAATGTTGTTTAAAAGCAATTTTTTAATTTCATAAGGATTTGAACCAAGGCTCTTACTAAATGATCAATAAAATTTATTTTGAAAGTGTTTATATATATATATATATATATATATATATAAACAAATTTTTGAAACCCACAAGATGTGCTTTTCTAATTCTTGGGCTTGGAAACATGGCACAACTTATGGCCTTAGTTGGCTATGTGATGGATGTTGTGGTAGGCACATTGAACATAATAGTTTTTTCAAAGTAAGAATTGAATATATACTTTGCAAATATGCTATGAAGTAATTTGGGAACTTTGACTTGAAAATAAAATGATTTACTTACGACAATGTTCTATTAAAGAGTGAAGAGATTACGTGGTTAAAGTTATAAATAAATTAATATTATGATCAAATTTATAAAGTTGTATTAAATTTATAAATACATTATTATAGTGATAAAAAATATTTGCCCCACCAAAAGAAAGTACATGTTGGAAGGGTTAAAGATAACACCCTATGTAAATGGTAGCATAGGTAGTTGTGGAGAGATGATAACTAGAGATTAATTAATATTATCATCAAATTTATAAAGCTGTATTAAATTTATAAATACATTATTATAGTGATAAAAATATTTGCCCCACCAAAAAAATACATGTTGGAAGGGTTAAAGATAACACCCTATGTAAATGGTAGCATAGGTAGTTGTGGAGAGATGATAACCAGAGATATTAATTAGATATTTGAAGTTAAAATATGACAATAAAATAAATTAGAGAATGAACAACAAATTGAATTAACATAATCAAGATGGGAAATATGATGTTTAATACAATTCAACATATATTGAGTATGATATGAAAAATCAAATAAGTTTAATTTTCTTAGCAAATTATAACATTTTTTTTCTTGCAAAATAATGTTTTTTATCATTGTCTTGCTTTTCTTATGAATACATCATTTCATGTTATTTTCTTTGAAGGAACTCATGTTGGGGGAGCAAATTGTGTTGGGATGGTTGTTAGGTAAGAATGTCGGTGAATTACAACCCTTTTCAACCAATGTCTTTTCACACTAGAGTGTTTAATGGCCATGAATGTGAACAAATATTATAGTAGAACTACTTGGTATTATCTTGATCAATGTTAATCTCCATTCACTGCTACATAAATATTAGCAATATTAACTTTTGAAACAATCACATTGTGGAAGGAAGAGTAAATGCTAGATTATATCAAGGGTAAATACCA
>ML777051.1:1618553-1642738 GCA_009831015.1 Picea engelmannii | reverse complement strand
ATAATGAAGAAGTTAAAATGTACAAATAAAGACATTTAAATATTACTTTTTGGAGACATTAAAGTTCTGACTCCATCATTGTTTTCTGAAAAGGCCAAAGCTTTATTTATTACTTGGAGAGATATGAGGACACAAACCTATAACTATGACTCTTAATGTTGTCACGGATTGTCAAAATCAAAAATGGATTTCCATTTAGTAAAGCACGTGGACACACGTCCCGTGAGACAGCGCGGTTGGTAAAGACCTTTCTCCATGTTGGGAGGAGGTCTTGAGTTCTATTCCGGCTGGATCTCTGGGACGAATTGTAATGGCTGCTAGTGCCAGTCTGGACAGTGATGGGTCCCTCAACAGGAAACATTCATAACGTGATACCGTGTTCAGAGTAGTTTGTTATATTTTGGTGTATAGTTAATTTAATATATATGATGATTTAATTGAGTCTTAATTAGGGTTTATACGAAGAATGACTAAAATATTAATAATATAATGATATCATATTCACATGATTGTTATGTGATATTAATGTTTATTATTAAAGTAATTTATTTTGGAGGAATTTAAGGAAAAAAATGCACATAAGCAATTTATTAATGTGATTTTCAACTAAAGTGATAACTTTGGCTTAAAAGTTAGTGAAAAAATTAAAATTAAAATTTTAACTACTTCGAAAATTTTAGTCATTTTAATTATTTGCAAATTTTAAGTGTTTTAAAATTACGGGTATTTAATTAGGTTTGTAAATTGTAATTATTAATGATTTTTCCTAAGAGATTTTTATGTGATATACATTAGTTTAGATTGGTGTAGTTTAAATGTTTTACGTTTTTTTTTTAAAAGTGATTAATAGTGGAATCCAACCACGTGATTGTTGGAAAAATTGCAATTTGATAGTGCTCAAATTGTATTTTTGAATGCATAAATTGATTCAGTTTCCTCGGAAACTCCAAGGCACCTGTAATACGTAAGTTGAGCCATTGAAAGTTGTCATTCCAACTATTCCAACAAAACCTGTCACAAAAACATCCGAAAAAGAGTAAAAACGTAGAACGTTTAGACTATATTGTTTAGATTCATCTTTATTCCATATCTATCATGCACCAAGGGGGATCATATCCCTTAAGAATCTCTCTTTTGAAGTTAAGATGGGTCTATGTCGGTTATATATATATATATATATATATATATATGCCACATGTCAACTCCATGTTGAGCATGAAAGGAATCGCTCACACACACATATAATTGATATTGATATATTTTATTTATGGTTGACATTGAAATATTTTTTTAAATGCCACTTGTCAATTCCATGTTAAGCACTGAAGGAATTACACATCTCCCTCATACTAGGTTATAGAAGGAACCTCTTAATGCAATTAGATATACTCAAATTTAATATGGAAGTGTTAGAGTATAATGCTCCAATTTAGTGTAAGAACCATTATTTAGGGATTTATGTTGTATGAAGATAACTTAGGTATATGTGTTCACTAGTATACTTGGCATAATTTTCAATGGTTTCAAGACAACGTTTCGACGAACACGATTCCAAATGTTTGATGAACTTGTTTCGTAAAACCATCGAGAAACATATCTATTTGTCGTACTTTCAATGTAAAAACCTGCCACGTGGCAGTTGTGGAGAGATTTAATCTGCAAAACTTTCGTCGAAAAACATCATCGCAACTCCAAAGTCCATATCTAGTTGTTGTGTGTTTGATGAAAAACGTTGCCACATGGCATTTTCTTAACAACTTTGATCCTCCAAGCGGTCATCGCAATGCTTTCGTGGCATGTTGGTCTCACAACAATATGGCGCACAGAGTCTGTCAGACATACCATCAGAGTGTTGACACACTCACCCTCAAAGTTGTGATGTTATGGTGGGGTTGCGTCCATAAAAGGTGCAACAATATTGCATGTAATTCCTGTCAGAGTTGAGATGCTATGACTGGCAACATCCGTCGACATTGTGATGATCGACGGGCATAGGTCGTCGGAGGTCTATCGAAGAACCGAGGCTTTGGGGGAATTTTCCATGGGATATTCCACGATGAGTATGTGCATAAGAGTTACGACGGAAATAAAATAAAGTTAAAGAAAAATTAAATTGATGTTATACACTAAAATCCATGATTATGATGCAATGGACGTAGGGAGCACGTAGATGTGCTAGACTAAGAAGTCAAAGAAGTTGAGTTAGATGTAGATGTCAATGTTCTCGATATATGATGATATCGACGATTAGGATTAGGGTTTCTATTGTTACATACAACCCTAATTCAATCTTGTTAGAGCCTCCACATCTGAAAATGAACACTAACACTTAAGAAATACATGTTTTGTTTTTAAATTGTAATTTCCGCCCTTGTGCAAAATGCATGCCAAGCTTCACAAAAATGCATGCTCGAGTCTTAATACACCTCCAAATTAAGTGATTCAAGTTGTTGAGTGTTGGTGTAGGCCAATTTTTGGGAGAATCAAGGAAGTTTTGAAGGAATCAAGGCAGTGCGGGAAAATAGTGGAGTGCGCCAGAATTAGAAGAAAAGCAGCGTCAGAAAAAGAGGAAAAAGCAACGCTGAGAAAAGCAGTTACAAAGTGGACAAACTACTGCGGAGTAGTTAGAAATTTGACAAGCGTCGACTTGGAGCAAACGTTGGATTGAGGACCAGTCGAGATTAAGTCGACGAGAAAGTGGACAAACCTAATCTGCTTAGGGTTAGGGTTTTTGTAAGGGCTTTGATCCCTTTTATTGTATAAGTAGAATGTATTAGGACGACGAGAGGGTTGTCCTTTTTGTTGGTGTGTGTGTATCATTGAGGTTGTACTAGATCCTTTAGTTTAGTAAGAGGTCTTGTTGAGAGACTAGTGTGATATGTGGATATCGAATGTAATGGGGAAAGAATTGTACAGTGCGCAACACTAGATTTTGCAACAATTTGAATACAGAGAAGAAGCGACAAATCTTTGTGGACGTAGCCCAATAGGGGGTGAACCATGGTATATTTGTATCATGTGTGTGAATGTTTCATTTCTTACTCTTATATTTGAGTTATCCAACTTTATGATAAATATGTTAATTGTTAAAGGTTATATTACTGTGCGCTGGAAAATAGTTGACAAGTACAAAAGTGGAGCACAAAGGAAAAAGTCAAAACTGTCAGTGCAAAATAGTTGTCATTTCACCATCCCGCTATAACTTTGGAAAAGGGGGGGGAAATGTGGTCATTTTTGTTTTTTTCGCTAAGGAGAAGAATGAAGAGTGAAGTCTAAGTGTGAGAGAGTGACAATTTGGGAGAGCAGGTTGAGCATTTCAGATCAACAGTTTGATTCTTAATAAGATGTCACCACCATGCGTTGGAGTGTCAAACAGGTACAAGATAAACACGAGAAGTAGTGCTCTGGTGACACAAACAGGGACACAAGACATGCCCATAGTCGTGGATCTGGATAGGATCCATACGCCGGAATATGAGCCACACAACATACAGGTTGAGGAAGAAGGAAACATATCACATAAGGTCGGGTAGCCAAAGGAGGATGCAAAGAGGACAAAATACGACGTGTCAGGGGGAAAAGGGCCACAACAAGGTGAACATGCCACAGATTCAGCACAACAGGGCCTAGAGCTAGAAGAAGAGCATCAAATAGAGCACCAGGGCGTACTAGAGGTCAGGATGTCATCCCTGCAAGGGAAGAAGAAGGCACGAGCTAAGAGCAGTGCACAAGGAATATCGTGCACACAGGCGGAATTGGAAAATAGTAATGCCAAAAATCCCAGAGGGAGTAAAGGCAAACGATGAGATAGTGGGAGGAGTAGACACCATGAAATACTTCGATCATGACATGGCCGACACATTCAAATTCCCATATTTGGCGCAACATAACTATAGGGAGAGTAGAGGAGAGGGTCCATCAGGCGCGCCACTGTTGGAGCATGTGCAGTGGATCCTGGTGCTCTACAATACATGGAAAATGAATTTGTTGGATATCCATTGGGCATGGTAAACACATCAATGGATGTGTGAAGCAACTCCTATCAAGGGTGCTTGAAGCAATTTTGTGGATGGATAGGCTAGTGCCTATCAATGTGGACTTGATCACAACTATCACTGGGCTACCCACGGATGGGGAGAAGCCATAGAAGTACTTAGAGGAAAAAACTAAAGTAAAAGCCATCTCCGAAAAAATCAAGGAAAAATATGGCACGAAGAGAGGAAATAGGGGAATCAGGATTAGTGACATCAACAATCCTGCGACGAGATTTTATACAAGATGCTAGGGTGAAAGTTAATGCGCAAGTGCATAAAGGAGGAAGTACCAACAGGAGTGGCAGCAATTGCAGCGCAGTGCACAAAGTGGAGCTCGATGAGTTGGGGCCCTTATCTGCTTAATTCTTTCTTGCAGGATTACATGGACACACAATATTGGGGCTCTGAGTTCCACTACTCATGGTTACTCATCCTCATTTCACTTGTAGGATGGAAAGAAACTACGTATAGTATGTTCCTCCGGAGAATAGGAAAGTGTGGCGCAACCCCCTACACGTCTCTTAGAATCACAACAGACCCAAAGGCAAAGAAAATAAACAACGATGTATTCACTCTATACTTGTCGGAGATCCAGAACCACTTAGCTGACACATGGAGGATTTCCCCAAAGACCATCCTAGAGTCTGAACAAATAGAAAATTTGCAAGCATCGCGCCATAGCATGTGGTTACAGGTGAAGAGGGACCATGCCAAGGAGTGGCTACAACTGAGCTACTGTATGATGACGCAGAACATACAGATGGAGGTCCAGGAGTGTCCCAAGGAATGGAAAGTTCTAGTAATCCCCAAAACATTGCCAACAGTACAAACTCAAACGCAAGACAGAACAGTCCTCGCGCAACAAATAGGAAGAAATGGTGCTAGTAAGAACAAGAAGACAACACAAGGTCCAGTGGGGGAAATCAGGCCCATACAAAAGAAAATAAGGACACAAAAGAAATCACAATGTAGTTGTACACGAGATCCATCGTGCACAGAGCATGCACCAAGAGGAATAACATAATAGGTGCACACAGAAGAAGTACAAATGGAGACACATGATATACCTATGGAGGAAGAATTTGGGCAGGATATAGGCATGGATACACAGATTCCAGAGGCATCTGAGCCATCAGACACCCAAAATAAGAGAACAGGGGAGAAAGCAAGTGGCTCCAAGAAGAAGGCGAAGGCCCACATAACACCGATGCACGCATCACTAACAACATATGATGTGGAACTGGTAGCCACAATAGTCAAACATCGATTGCCAGATGATCCGGGAAGATCTCCACACATGGAGGGGACTTTAATTTGTTTACCAAGTTGATTTGAAGTTGGCGACAAAGTGGTGAAAGTGGTGAATTTATGCTTTTATGAGTTTTATAATATCACACATTTTATTAATGCTTTGTGAGATAAGCCTCGTGCATTTATCATTTTATTTGATTTATGCTTTGTGGGATTCTCATGCATTTTATTATGCTTTAAATGAGATTTTGAAAAACTCATGCATTTAATTCATTTTTGTAAAAATGATTTATACTTGTAAGGGAAAATGTGCCTCACGTATTTTTCATTAAAATTGTAATTATGGAAATTGGTTTTTATGTGAGAAACCACCTCACACCAATTTTCCATTATTCTCAATTATAGGTTGAGAGAATCAAGGGCATGGATGAAGAGCCTTGGGTGGTTTTGAGACGTTTCCCATTATGTGCTTGAATATAGTTTGAGATCCTACATTTATAGATCTTGTTTTTCCTCTTTTGTAATTAGATCATATTATTGTGGATCTAGGAATTAATGCTCTTTTTTTAAGAGAGAGTGAGGAAAAACTATATAATTCCTTATGTGAGCGCTTTGTAGGGGGAGACTAAGGAGGAGACTAATGAAGAACTAATGAGGGGATTTAGAGAGGCATAGTGCTACTACTCCTAAGCACTGAGAGACTTATCCATGTAAGGAATTATCCTTCTTGATGTATGGAGAGATATGAGTGTGAGAAGTCTTCTTGAATCCTCATTGAAGGAGAAGGAATCTCTTATGTAATAACTTATGACAAGGTCCCAACATCTTTGAAGAAGGAATGAAAGTGATCTGTATTCCAATTGAAGCGGGTTTGTAGACGTAGCCCAGGAGGGGCGAACTCCGTTACCAACATCAGTTGTCTATCTCTTGTCTTTTTACATGCTTATTCCATTTTGAGTTCATGTGTTTTATGTATTATTGTTTAAAAGCATGGTTAATAATGGAATCATATGCCCTTTAATATTTATGCAAATAATTCGTCGGAAAACGATTCTCGATTGAAAACTTGTGTAGAGTAAGTACTTGCCCGTTTTCATATCAAGTGGTATCAGAGCAGGTTGACTACTTTGCAGGATGGGAAAAGGAGCGAAGCGAGTAGAAAGACTTCAATAATTAGAAGAGATAAATCACAACATTCAAGTTGAAAACGCAGAGTTGAGGAGAATTTTGCAGGTTGCAGAAGAAGAGAAGAAAGAGCTTCAAGAGAGATCTCAGCTTCATGGAGAAGTCCTCAACAAAATTATTGAAGAATTTCAGCTTAAATTGCAAGCCAAGGATGATCTATTGGCTAAGTTACAACATGATGAACGAATAGAGGACAAAGAGCCTTCTACCATGGATGCACAAAATCAAACCAAGGTATATGATGTTTCTTCATGTTCAATGTTTTCTCATTATGAAACTAACGTGGGCATGAATCTCCTCACGAAGATGGGATACAAAGGAGGTGGACTTGGCATTCATGGCCAAGGAGTCACTCAACCACTAGAGGTGGTACAAATACCACCATTTGTAGGTTTGGGTTATAGCAAGGAAGAGAAGGGATAATGCTCAAAGGTTTTTGAAGAAAAAACCATGGCTTCACCATCATATTCCAAGAAAGGAATCAAGCCAACTTGTCCTCATCAGATCAAGGACAATTCAGGAAGGTATGAAAGTCATTCAAATTCTTTTCTTGAATGTAAGAAAAATGATTTATGCATTACATCTTCTAACCATGATGTAACCAATCATGAAACGAAGAAAGTTTGGGTTAAGAAGATAGGTGTGTCCATGGGAAATGAGACAAATAAAAAAACACACCTTCCAAGTCATCCTATCAGGAAGTTGAATGGAAAATGAAGGAATTTTTGCAGTTATTGCAACATTAGTGGCCATTGGGAGAATAAATGTTGGAATATCCACCCACAGTTACATTGTAATTCGAGGGAGAAACCTCCTCCATGAATCACCAAGAAAGAGGTAGTGAAAGAGCTTGTGATCAATGTTCCTGCACCAATCTTTGAAGAAACACAGTTGCAGAAAGAGGACACCTTTGTTGGTTGGGTAAGAAATGGTTGGCATTTTTGCAAAATTGAAATCCTTCTTTCATCATGTTTGAGAATGAAATTATGAATTCATCTATGTCGAGCTCTTCAAGGGAGCTTGTACTTGTAAATCTATGCGGAGGCCATGTATAATGACCAAATGTAGAAATCTTTCCACTATAAAGCAAGTCCATTTGGGTTGATTCAATCCAAATATCAACATATTAAAGTAGCACTGCACTTACCTTATGAATATTATTGATGGTTGATATTGATAGTAGGATATTTCTATAGTGAATACATGTTGGCACAGGGGCAAACCTAGGGTTCAATACTCAAGAGCGCACCAACAAGCCCTAATTACTGGCCCTTTCGGCAACACCTGCGAGGCAGATGCAGTCTCACCTGAAGTAGCTATAAGGGGTTGCAGGACACGGGTGTCTACAACCAGAAGGAATGCAAGTGGATTTAAATCAACAACACACAACAACTTAGTATTCTTTATCTTCCTACAACCTACTGCGCAAGTTATATCTCATATCTAACACATTATCACAATAGCAGCATATCAAATGACAAAGAACACAACATCAATCACACATAACCCGAGATATATGTGGTTCACCCTCTCTCTAGGGCTACGTCCACAGAACCATGCTTTACAATATATTAAGATGAATCATACAGTTCTTATCTGCGCTCTTAGCTGGCAGATCTTCTCTCTTCTCCTCTATGTCCCTCTCTTCCCTGTGCACCCAGCTGCAGGGTTGATCTTCGCACCCAGTTGAATATCTTACAATACCAGAAGGATCTACACTTAGCACTTCTCTCTCACACAAAAATAATCACTCATGCCAATAAAAAAACTAGAACGAACAATACCAACCATAACAACAACCCATCCCAGGTTCTTTCGACCTTTATTTATAAATTACAATAGCTCTCGGACACCCTTAGGTTAAAACCTAAGTGTCAAAACCCTAGATAACAAAACCTTAATGGGATCAAACCCTAGGTCAAATTGACCCATGTTTTCAGGGCTTCGCCAACCTGTCTTTCCTGCCTTGTTGCGCGTTGCTCCAAAGCATCCAATGGTGGATTTTTCCACTTGTTGAGTTTTTCACGATCCCTCTTTCTTGCTGATATGTCATCCTCGATCTCCTTGTCCAACGACTTGCTTTCTCTTACTTCGCTCCATATTTTCTGCTCTTCTACTCACTTCGACCCAGTCTCAATCACTGTGTCTTCTGCACAATTCGCATTTCTCCTTTTCTTCCTTGATCTTCGCTTACTTTCATACCCAAGGGCCAATAATCCCCCAATACTCACATGTGACTCATCCCGAGGAACTTCAGATCTGAACTTCTTGTTTTGCTTCAAATTCGGATTGCGCATGGAAACCTTTGCTTTCTGCTCGATTCCTCCCTTCCTTGTGCAGACTGTCTTTTCTGTGTCTGGTACCCAGTTTCAACTGCACCTGGTACCTAGACCCTTTTCCTAATGCTTTTACTAGGATCTGCGAGGCAACTGGTTTTCATTATACACTTTCAACCAGCTCCCATTCACCAACCCTTCCTTCCATTCTCCAGTCAAAGTTTTCAACTACACAACTCCTCCTTCTGTAACATAGGTGACCTCATATGGCCCAAGCCAATGTGTTTTGAACTTTCCTAGATGCTTCATGAACTTTATGTCATATACCAATACCAGATCTCCTTTCTTAAATGCCTTTTTTTTTATGTGTTTGTCATGGTAGGCCTTCTCTCTTTCTTTCTGAACCTGCTGGTGAAATCCTGCAAGAAATCTATCTTCTTCCAGTTCAACCAACTGCACAAGCCTCTCTTGCACAATGCAAGTGTCATCCATATATGTAAAGGCTGCAATTCTCAAACTAGGAACCAAATATTCCATGGGTACAACTGCTTCTAGACCATAGACCAATTTGAAGGGGGTCTGCATGGTCAGCTTCTTGCAAGTGGTTCTATAGGCCCATAATATTGTTGGTACTCTCAAATCCCAGTCATCCCTATTCACACTGCAAATCTTTGTCAGTGTTGTCTCCAAGATCTTGTTGAATGTTTCAACTATCCCATTCTCTTGTGGGTGGTAAGGTGTGCTCTTCTGATGATGAACTTCAAATTCCTTAGTCAAGGATTCAATGGTCTTGTTAATAAAATGTGTACCTTGATTGCTCATGAGAGTATTTGGGCATCCAAACCTGGTTATGATATCATCAAATATGAAGCGTGCAGCTGTAGCTGCACTACAGTCCTTAACTTCCCTTGCTTTTGCCCATCTGGTCAAGTACTCTATCGTAGTGATTATGTATCTAGCTCCTATATGCTTCCCTGGTGGGTTTATAGGTCCCACGAAGTGAATGGCCCATTTCTCAAAGGCTTGTAAGGTTAGCTGGGGTGCTAATGACATTTCATATCCTCTTGATGGTTTCCCAACTCTTTGGCATACATCACAGGCTCTGGAATAATCCTTAGCATCTCTGTGTAAGGTAGGCCACAAAAGGCTAGATCTAAGAACCTTATGCGTTGTTGCTTTCCCTACGTAGTGTCCTCCTGCAATGCCTTCATGTTCTTTTGTGAGGATTAATGGTCTCTCTGCTTCCATAACACACCTCCTTAATATCTCATCAGGTCCCATCTTGTATAGTTGTTCAACTATAAGTGAAAAGTTTGCAGCGCGCACCACCAATTGTTTCTTCTAAATGATTATGTAATCACAAGGTGCTATTCATGTGGATAAGAACTGAACTATCTCTGCGAAGTGATCATCAACCTTCCTAATGGCCAACAACTGTGCATCTGGTAGTGTATCCTCCAAGCTAGTAGGCTCTTCTCCATGTTCCAACCTTAACAAGTGGTCAGGACCTTTGTTCATCCTTCCTGGTTTAACCACGATCTCAAAATCATATTCCTGAAACAGCACAAGCCATCTGCATATTATCCCCCCCAACACTAGCTTGTTGACTAGGTATTTCAGCGCAGAGTGATTGGTAAACATTTTAAAGTATCCTCCCAACAAGTAGTGGAGAAAATTCTGCAGTGCATACACCATGGCTAACCCTTCTCTCTCAGTAGTGGTGTAGTTAATCTCAGTTGTTGATAGCTTCCTGCTAGCAAAGGCTAATGGTTGGTCAATGTATCCTACTCTTGGTTGTGCTAACACAACTCCTAATGCAATAGAAGATACATCGACATGCACGTGAAATTCCTTGCTCCAATCTGGGAAAACCAGAATAGGCGCAGTAACCATTTTCTGTTTCAGTGTGTTGAAGCTCTTTTGGCATTCTTCTATCCAATGAAATTGATAGTCTTTCTTCAAAATATTCTCCATGGGTGTTGTAATCTGTGCATAGCCTTTAATGAGTTTCCTGTAATATCCAGTATGTCCCAGCGTAGTGTGAAACTGTTTGAATGAAGTAGGAGGGGGCAGGTCAACTATAATGGAAACCTTAGATGGATCTACCAACAATCCCTTCTTGCATACAATATGACCTAACAACACTCCAAAGGGTGAAAAGAAGATGCACTTCTTCAGGTTTAAGGCAATATAACATTGTGTGCACTTGTCCAACATTAGCCTTAGACATTCAATGTGATTTTTCAATAGACTAAAAATGGTCTAATCATCAAAGTGTGCTTCTAGAAATTTATGTAGAAACTCCTTATACGCTTCGACCACCACCCTAGAAAATATGGTTGGGGCATTCTTCAATCCAAATGGAATCACTTTATATTGGTAGGATCCCCATTATGTTTCAAATGTGGTCTTATGGCGATCTTCCTTGGCAATCCTAATCTGATGGTATCTCGAAAATCCATCTGTAAAATAATATACCTCCCGGCCTCCTACATTATCTAACACTTTGTTAGTAAATGGCGTAGGGAATGGGTCATGCAAACATGCATCGTTCATCTTCCTGAGATCTACGTAGATCCCGATCTCTCCTGTCTTCTTGTCTTGTACCACCATAGGGATAATCCACTCTGACTCTTCGACAGGTTCTATGATCCTTGCTTCCAACATTCTGTCGAGCTCAATCTTCACTTTCTCCTTATATTTAGGGTTCAATCTCTAAGGTCTCTATTTAACTGGTTTGGCATCTAGTTTCAAATGGATCCTCATCTCTCCCATAGGCCCTTTAATACCCTTCATATTAGTGAACTTGGTTGGAAACAAGTCCTAATATTCATGCATTAACTCTGTGATTTTGTCAATAGTGGTAGCATCCCAATAGTCTCCAACATTGGCAAGCTTCGGTGTTTTCTCTATTCCAATATTGACTTTATTGATATTGATCGGCTTTCCAATGACAGGTAGCTCAACTTATGGTCCTTCTATTTCTCTCTGGCCTTCTATTTCAGCGATGTTCACCTTCCTAGGATCATCGTCTTCATCAGCATTGATGTTGTAGCAACCTTGCAGTTTCTAGAGGGGCATAGTCCATTCGTCCTCTTCTTGTTCCAAAGGGAGGCTAGATGCCTCCTCAAATACTTTCTGTCTTACAATCTATAACGCTTGATCTACTGAAGGATATTGGCTTTCGAATAAGAAGGTGGTTACAAAATTATGAGTCATACCTTCCCAATCTGCAGTGATGAGGTGCAGTTCTACTTGAAGATATCAGTTGATAGGGGTTGTGTCCAGTGTGTTAATGAATTTGTGAACCCACTACTTTTGAGGAATGTTGCTCCAGGATTCCTCGCAACTATGCACATGGTCCTTCAGACAGCTTTGACCTGTGTACCTAACTTTGCAGCCTTCTATTTTCTCTGAGAACCGCACTGTCATCAAAGTGTGACATTGTACCCAGTCTATAATGTTGTTTTTGTGTGTCCCCCACCATCTTGCTGGTGTTTCTTTCAAGGCCTCATCCATTTCCAACAATCTTTGTTGGATTGGTACGATTTCTTCAAAGTTCAACAAGAATGCTTCTAAATGATTTAGACCGTCAAAGGTGGGTAAGTTACTTACTGTTGTGTCAATCCAACGAACTTCTCTGGTCAATCTAGCACATCTCCTGGTAGATAATTCGTACATTTTTTTCTGCCAATTCTCCAATGCTTCTTCTGAATCTAATGAACATGTGCTCTGGTTGTCAATTTGTATATGTTTTCTAACTCATATGTGCGGTCTTCTTCTCTGATGGGATCTGTGTATCTGGGACCTTCGTCAGGATCCAAAAGGTGCGATAACCCTAAGGCCGTCACCTTCAAATGTCATTCGTCTTTTCTTTAAATCAACCACAGTGGAATTATTGAAAGCCCAATCAATTCCTAACAGCGCGGGGTAAGGACAACTATCATCAACTATCTCAATGACTTTGAAGTCCACTAATGTTTTGACCTCGTCAATGTCTACAGGGACATGTTCCAATCTTTCGAAGGGGCTCATAGCTTGTTATTGGCCATCCTAAGCCTGATAGGGGAATAGATCAAATTAGGTTTTCCCATCAGTGCCCAGGTCTGCTTCGTCATGATGTTGACCTCTGACCCTAAGTCAAGGACCACATAGTCTATATCATACTCTCTAATTTGAGCGTTCAGGTGTAATTCTTTATTTGTCCTCCTCTTTTTGTATATTCGGTGTACTTCTCTACTTAGTAAGGGGTCTACCTTCCCTAGCTCGTACTGTCTAATTAAATTTTGTATCTCTTGTACAATGCTCTCATCCTGAATCAACTTAATGTAAGTATATAAGAATTCCATGAGCTTGCTTACCTCTTTTCCTTATTTTGGCAAAGCAGACTGATTGAATGCTGGAGCATTCCATATTCTTTTACTTTTGGTCATGTCTTTGATGAAGAACCTTGATCTCCCCTGAATTCTTTTCTTTCCTCCTCAAACATTTTTTTTTTTTTTGCATCAAAAGTTTTTTTCTTCTCTGCAACTTTCCTGACTCCTGATTCTTCTGTAGTCTTTCCTTAGGTCATTCTATCTTGTCCTGTAACATCACCTCCTCTAGTGATAACAAAGACTCTAGGATCTACTCTACGAGGTTCTTCTTTGATTAGTTGTATTTGTTGGTTTCCTCCTTGTTTCTCCTGAAGCTTGGCTAACAACGCATGACAGTCTTCTATGACATGTTCAAATGAATTGCAGTAACTACAAGTGGTACAAGGGTTCTGACATTCCCTTGCCAAGTGTCCTGGCTGCACACAGTTATAATAGATGATCTGTCTTCGACCTCGACCCATACCTCCTCATCTTCCTCTTCTTCTGAATCCACCGCGAGGGTTGAAGTTTCCTCTTCCTGGGGAATTATACTGCGTAGTGCTTCCTTCTTGCTGTACTTCACCTTGAATCTTATATATGTATCTTAATCTTTCATGCATGATCTCATAGGCCCTACAATCCCTATCATCATGTCCTACCAACTTACAGAATGTGCAATACATATTTGTGGGTGTCTAAACATATTTTTCATGTAATAGCACTCACCAGAGTGGTGTTTGTTTGTACATACCTTGCAACAGGGTAGGGTGACTTGCTTCAAAGGGCTCGTGGCTCCAGAGGCCAATTATTCGTGAAATAGGGGAAAGTGATTCTTGTCATGGCCTTCTGGTTTTCATCTAACACACCAGATGTCTTCTCTTTTATCTTTTCCCTTGTCTTTCTTCATATCTTCGACCTGCAGAGACAAACTGGTTAGCTGACTCAAGATTTGACTCATACCTGAGCTGGATTCTCCCATAGGGGCTGATTCTAACTTCATGGCGATATCCAGCACCTCAGACTACGAAGCAATCTTATATTGCATCAGAGGGACTCTGATGTGTGGTAAAAGGGTAGCAATGAACCATTCCTTGTTCTGCTCATCTGGAATCTGAAAAGTCAACCGAAATGTTAAAGTCTTGAACCTCTGATCGAATTCCCAAACATGTTCAACTACTTTCTGCTTGATCTCTTTCAGCTTTGTAATACATTGTGAATTTGACTTGGGTTTCTTGAACTCTTCAATCAATACATTATTAATCTCATTCAACGAATTAGGCTGTGTAAGTCCTTGGACAAGCTTCATGTACCAGCTTAGTGCATGATCTCTTAGGGTAGTACTAAACTGATCTCTTTTAACAGCTTCATCGGTGACATCCTTAATATTCCATACGGCTTCACATAGGAACCAATTTTGATTAGGATCTTTAGATCCATCTCCTATAAAGATAGGGAGCCTCATCTCATCTACCATAAAGCTTCCTAGGTTTCTTGTCTGAGTATATGCTAAGCTGCTAGTAATAGTACTCTGAGGACTCTGGTGACTTTGATTGTTCTGATTGCTTAGTGTTTTTGAAACAACATGAGGAGTAATAGTGCTTACTTCAATGGTCTGTGCAGTTCCTGAAGCTTCTGGCTCTTCTCGGCAAGGTTCTTCAGCTTCCCCATCCTCTGCCCTAGCGGGTTCTGAAAACTCTTCGTCTGTCATATCTTCCTCTTCTCCACTATACAAACCCGCATCCCCATAGTTCTCCTTAAACAGATTTGCAAGAGGAACTTCTTTGAACACTCTCCCACTGCGCATATGTTCAGCCTCTGTGTCGTTGTCGCTAGCTGAATTCTTGAACATTAGCTTTTTCGAACCCGACCAACTACTGTATCTTCAAGATGTTCTTCTCATGCAATAACATCTTGATTCTCAACTTTAGAAAGTGTAAATTTTTTCCTCTGAGTCCTTTGAAGAAATATCTCTCAGCTTGGCGATATGATTCTACTTTGTCAACAACAAACTCGATGATCTAACACATTATCACAATAATACTAAGAATACTAAGAATACTCCTACAACCTAACACATTATCTTCATACAACTTGTGCAGTAGGTTGTAGGAAGATAAAGAATACTAAGTTGTATCTCAGATCTAACACATTATCACAATAGCAACATATCAAATGACAAAGAACACAACATCAATCACACATAACACGAGATATACGTGGTTCACCCTCTCTCTAGGGCTATGTCCACATAACTGTTCTTTATAATATATTAAGATGAAGCATACAGTTCTTATCTGCGCTCTTAGCTAGCAAATCTTCTCTCTTCTCCTCTCTGTCCCTCCCTTCCCTGCGCACCCAAATGCATGGTTGATATTCTCACCCAACTGAAGATCCAATACCAGAAGGCTCTGCACTTAACACTTCTTTCCCACACAACAATAATCACTCATGCCAATAACAAAACTAGAACGAACAATACCAACCATAACAACAACCCATCCCAGGTCCTTTAGACCTTTATTTATACATTACAATAGCTCTTGGACACCTTTAGGTTAAAACCTAAGTGTCAAAACCCTAGATACCAAAACCCTAAGTGTCTCAAACCCTAGGTCAACTTGACCCACGTTTACAGGGCTTTGCCAACCTGTCTTTCCTTCCTTGTTGCACGATGCTCCAAAGCATCCAACGATTGATTTTTCCACTTGCTGAGTTGTCCACAATCCCTCTTCCTTGATGATATTTCATCCTCGATCTCTTTGTCCAACAACTTGCTTTCTTTTACTTCGCTCCATCTTTTCTTCTCTTCTGCTCACTTCGACCCAGTCTCAGTCACTGTGTCTTTCGCGTAGTTCACATTTATCCTTTTCTGCCCTGATATTCACTTACTTTCACACCCAAGGGCCAACAATACTTGCCAAAGATTGAAGGTAATAATCAGTAATATCGCTCTCCAAGCCTATGTGAGCTTGGTATCTCTGATAATATATGTGCAGAAGACTGGATAGGAATCCATCATTCGATTCTATACATTAGAGATTGTGTTGAAGTCAGAGCAGAGCATCATGTCATGAAGGTGCAACGTTTCAAGAATTGAAACTTTTTCACGGTAACCACTACTGACGATCTTGTTATCAGGCGACTTGCAAGTAAGGATAAGGACACTGTTTTTTCCACGGATGCAATCCTGGCTACATTGATGTGTGCTCCACGTTCAGTCTATTCATGAATGTGGTTCCTCACTTTGAATGGTATGAATTAATTTGATCCAAAGTATTCTATAGTTGATGTGTCCGCCAGAAAGATGGAAACTCAACAAGGTGTTGTTTTGACAAGTGAGCTCAAAGACAATGACAACAAACTTGCAAACTGGACAACTCAAGCTCTTCTTGCAAGTGCATATGTTATAAATTTCCAAACTCATTTTCATGCACTGCAATGTCCATTCTTGAATTGCATGAGAAACTACAACAACAAATGACCCGGGATTCAAAGAAATCACTGCATCAGTCCGTAGTTCGATCCAACTTCACCAGACTTGTTGCAGATCCATATGGATTGAGGACTGTCACAGAGGTAATTTTATTGTAGGAGACTGTTCCAAAAAATTCACGATGATTCTGCTTCCCAGTGGAAAGGTCATCATGTGCATTCCCATGGGAACCGTGTTACTCGAGGTTGTCATCGTTCATGCTCAGAATCAATTTAGTATTATTATGATCTTGCGTGATTTATAAAACACGCATGAAAGGAAGTGGGATTAATCCTAGTTCCATGTCTACTATACTCAAAATAAATGTATTGCAAAGTCTGGAGAACGTTTTGAGAAAAAAAAAACAATGGCCATGTCATGCTCACCGATTTTGAACCTGACCATAGCTCCAGTGGTGGATGCCACATATATAGATGCGCATTTTGCTAAGTTAGAGCTATTTCACAAAATCAAATTGCTATAGTGATAAGGAGGATTGAGAATGGCGCAGGTAATCTTGGGAAACACGGGATTTGATACACTAGAGGTGTGGACGAAGGAAGCCAATAATTTACAGTTGTCGAACTGTGATATCTTCCCTCAGCACACACATATTGCAACTGATCGATCCTATTAGATCCATGTATATCCAGAATGATTCCACATTGATGGATGCATACATATTCAACCTTAATTTCTGCATAGATCTGCACAATATCACTGTGAGTTGTTTCCACTCAAGATCTGCTACAAGATCAACAAATGAATGAGTTATTTGAGCCTGGACCCGATTCTCGTCAAAAATACGATGTGGGAATGTGTAATTGCATTCATTCATTAGGGTTTTGATGTCGAGCCATATTTTAGCAGAGAATATACCATTCATTCGGACATGAGGTAGTGAGAAAATATGTCCTTTGTTTATCTTGCGGTTGGACGCAATGACGCTGGTGGTTTATTGAAGCCCATTGTTATCGTTGTGAGAAATAAGCATAAGCACATGTTTGGCACATTAAAATTGAAGTTATTGCCATATAAAAGCCATGAAATTGGCTTGAAATCATCATGTAAAATGATTATGAAACATTGTAATGGATTTTTACCCACTCTTGAGTGAGGAGAGTGAAAGGCATTATTTTGCGCCTTAAGCCTTAAGTGACTTCATTTTGTAATCATTATGTAAACAGTTGAATGAGGAAATTTTCCTAAGCCATATTGGCATTCATTGTAAACTTGACCAATGAGTATGATTATAAACTCTTGGCAAGTAAGGTACTCCAAAGATGTAATACATGTATCATTAGCTACAGGTTGCAAGTTATGCAGATGTGGGCTTCGACATTTTAGCTCCGAAGAATAGAGGTGAAGGAGAAAAGGAATGTGCCTTTTTCCAGACATTTTCTTTGCAACAGTTGTAGGTGTTGGCTTTGTATTATAATTCTGAAGTACATGGGTGAAGGAGTCTTGAAGGAATGTGCCTTTTGAAGACATTTGCATACAGATAAAGTTGATACTTTTGGAGACCAAAAGGTTCTTTTGTGGGGAGCCATGATCCAGGCGGATATCCACACATGGAGGGGACTTTACTTTTTTCACCAAGTTGATTTGAAGTTGGAGACAAAGTGGTGAAAGTGGTGAATTTATGATTTTATGAGTTTTATAATCTCATGCATTTTATTAATGCTTTGTGAGATAAGCCTCATGCATTTATCATTTTATTTGATTTATGCTTTGTGAGATGATCATGCATTTTATTATGTTTTAAATGAGATTTTGAAAAAATCATGCATTTAATTCATTTTTGTAAAAATGATTTATACTTGCGAGGGAAAATGTGCCTCATGTATTTTTCATTAAAAGTGTAATTATGGAAATTTGTTTTTATGTAAGAAACCACCTCACACCAATTTGCCATTATTCTCAATTATAGGTTGAGAGAATCAAGGGCATGGATGAAGAGCCTTGTGTGGTTTTGAGACTTTTCCCATTATGTGCTTGAAGATAGTTTGAGACCTACATTTATGTATCTTGTTTTTCCTCTTTTGTAATTAGATCTTATTACTGTGGATCTAGGAATTAATGCTCTTTTTTTAAGAGAGAGTGAGTAAAAACTATATAATGCCTTATGTGAGCCCTATGTAGGGGCAGAGTAAGGAGGAGAGTAATGAAGAACTAATGAGGGGAGTTAGAGAGACATAGTGCTACTACTCCTAAGAACTGAGAGACTTATCCATGTAAGGATATTTCCTTCTTGATGTATGGAGAGATATGAGTGTGAGCAGTATTCTTGAATCCTCATTGAAGGAGAAGACATCTCTTATGTAATCACTTATGAGAAGGTCCAAACATCTTTGAAGAAGTAATGAAAGTGATCGGTATTCCAATTGAAGCGGGTCTGGAGACACATACCGGGAGGGGCGAACTTCGTTACCAACATCATTTGTCTCTCTCTTTTATTTTCATATGCTTATTCCATTTTGAGTTCATGTGTTTTATGTATTATTGTTTAAAATCATGGTTAGTAATGTACTCATATGCCCTTTAATCCTTATTAAAATAATTCGTCAGAAAACAATACTCGATTGAAAACTTGTGTAGAGTAAGTAATCGCCCGTTTTCAGATTACTAGAGGTGTGGGAGAATATCGATAAGCATAGGGATTCACTTTTTTAGTAGGTGCAGGAGGTAAAGACTGTGCTAGAGCAATAAAAAATCAGGGAAAAGAAGCAACAAAAAGACACACTAGTGAAGACTATGGAAGGTGTGCCATTAGGAGAAACAGTCCAGATCACGGCACAA
Organism: Picea engelmannii; assembly: GCA_009831015.1. Classification (NCBI taxonomy): domain Eukaryota; kingdom Viridiplantae; phylum Streptophyta; class Pinopsida; order Pinales; family Pinaceae; genus Picea; species Picea engelmannii. Next base: position 1,623,366 of record ML777051.1, on the reverse strand, counting down.
GGGAGTGTAAACTTTATCATAACACCTGAGAAGTTGTTCATTGACGAGGAGACAACACAAAATCCCTTGAAGGAAATTGAGACATTGGACTTGGCATTTCACAATATCCTGACAAAGGCGTTGTATAAATTACATATTAGTGTTGCGCAATAAATTCAGTCTAGGCAAGGTCCGATGCGATGAACTTACAAATAGCGTAGGAGGAAAATATCAAATTGAAGGAAGTAATCAACCAAGAAGGACATGAAAGTAAGATAACCGAAAAAAAGGTAGAAGAGATGGATAAGTACATTGGCGCAATATTTCAAACCATCCCAAACAACACAGACTCAGAGGGAGTATTTACTGAAGAAAATATGAGAAAAATAGCACAAGCCTTGGAGCAGTACAAGGACCAGATAAAGGAAATGTAGGAGTGTGCAATACCCACTACTCCTCCATAAGTTATAGCGCAGCGAGAGAAAGACGCAAAAACATCTACAGAAAGCATAGCGCAAGGGATACAAAGAATAATAGAGTTGTTGGAGAAGAGCTCTCAACTGTGGACACAACTCTTAGAAGATGGGAGCTTGCAATATCTACAAGGAAGGGAAGATAAACTGCATACAATAATGGCAGATATAAAAAAAACGATAGAAGATAGTTTCATTGCCCGAGAAAATCAAGACTGCGGTAGAAATAAAGATCCTACAAGAAGAGGAGAAAGCAGTGCAAGCACAAAATATTGCAAGACAGGCTCAGTTGGAGCCCCTATAGAAAAAGTCAGAGCATATGGTTGATGCAGTGAAAATGAACATAGAACAGATAGGCTTAGAGGGGGGAGAAATATTGATACCTCCAGTCACCACGCAGATGGTGGAAGCCATGATGGAGAAGAGAAACCAGGATAAGGAGCAATGCCAACATATAGTAGAGATGTATGAAGCACTAGCACAGGAAATAAAAGATGCAGGAGTCTGTGAGTGACTCAGGATGAGTCACGATATCAGTGTTGGGGACATGTTTGCGTAGACCAATTTTTGGGAGAATCAAGGAATTTTTGAAGGAGTCAAAGAAGTGCCAAAAAATAGGGGAGCACAGCGAAATTAGAAGAAAAGAAATGACGAAAAAAAGGAAAAAACAACACCGAGAAAAGCAGTGACAAAGTGGACAAATTGTTGCGGAGCAGTTGGAAAGTGGAAAAGTGCCGACTTGGAGCAATGGTTGGATCGAGGACCATCCGATATTAAGTCAAGGAGAAAGTGGACAAACCTAATCCGCTTAAGGTTAGGGTTTTTGTAAGGGCTTTGCCCCATTTTATTGTATAAGTAGAATGTATTAGGACGATGAGAGGGTTGTCCTTTTTTTGGGTGTGTGTGTCTCGTTGAGGTTGTATTAGATCCTTTAGTTGAGTAAGAGGTCTTTTTGAGAGATTGGTGAGATCTGTGGAGATCGAATGTAATGGGGAAATAATTGTACAGTGCGCAACACTAGATTTTGCAAGAATATGAATAAAGAGCAGAAGGGACAAATTTGTGTGAACGTAGCCTAGGAGGGGGTGAACCATAGTATATATGTGTCATGTGTGTGAATGTTTCATTTCTTACTGTTATATTTGAGTTATCTAGCTTTATGATAAATATGATAATTGTTAAATGTTATATTACTGTGCACTAAAGAAAATATCCTAAAATCTGCAAAATATCACTAAATAAATTAATGTCATAGCTAGTGTTTAGATCTACAACTTATGTAATAGTAGATTAATACCTATCATGGAATACATGTGGCTATAATGGTTAATGAAGTCTTTTTGGAATATTAGTGTAACTAAGATCTAATGGGGGTTTGAGGGCTAGCAGAGAGTAGATCCAATACATATGAGAGAGAAACACATCCCATCCTAGGGTTGTAGACATCTGAGTCCCATGCCCACCCATTGAAGCCATCTCAGTTGAGACTGCACAGTGCACTTTGTGTGTTGTGTTGCCTTCTGGTATCCAGAAGGGCTGATGGAAGAAGGGAAGTTGGTAATCCTTTAGCTATAACCTGGTTCATCCCATAAGTAAACCAACATTGAGGATATCTTAGATAATTTTACACCTATCTACATATTTATATTTTCATTTGCAAATATAAAAGTGGTTGATGTGTAAAAGAGGCAAAATCTACCTTGTAAATTGTGAGACCAAAACAATAGAAAGTGACCTACTAGAAATGCATGTCCATGCTTCTATATGGCTCCAAATTTAGTGGTCTTAGTTTTGGGGTGAATTTAATAACATTCTAAACCTATATATGTGATTTGAAGGGCATTTTCAAATGAATAAGGACTCGTACCTTGAACCAAGATTCAAGACTTTTTGTAAAATAGAGGGTAAAACTGTCTTACAATAAAATGCATGCTTAAGACTCATATGCCCTCACAATTGAGTGGTTCAAATTGTGGATTTTGTATTTTATCATTTTACATACGTTCATACCTTTATTTTTGCATTTTGAAACAAAACACCCTCTGCTGTGCATAGAGGCTAAAAATTGCCTTTTAAACACAAAAAAATGCATAAAAATTCATGAAAATAGGGCATGATGAAAAATGCACACCCTAGGAAGAAACATCCATGTATGGTGTTGGTAATTTATAAGTTGCAAGATAGTGAATATGTTATAAACTCTAAACACTATATAGTAGGGTGATTTGTGCCTAGAATTAGTAAATGGTTGAAATATAAATTGGTTTGGGATTACATGCATGAATAAATATGTATTGTTACATTTGTAACTTTGAATTGCTTTAAAAGTTGCTTCTAGTTATTCACAAAGAATAATTAGCCAAAATACAACATCATAGAGCATATATATCTACATCTATAAGCAAATGTAGATTGTGATAATGAATTAGAAAATTGTTCAACTTATCGTGCTTGAAGCTTCCTATTTTCTTCAGGAAATTCTTCAACCTATTGATAATTGAAAACTTTTTCCTTAGGTAGGTTTGGTTGCTCAGTAATAGGAATTATTCATATTTCTGCATCATCTGACATAGATTGCCAAAAATGAATTATAAAATTAAAATGCAAACTATTTACATTAAAAACCTTTAATGATAAAGGAGACCTTACGCTGATAGGAATGTAAATTGAACCTTGTATAAAAATTTACCACGAAGCATAACTACATAAACAAACTAGCATAATTCTTGAAACTGTATTTGTTTTTCTAGGACATATGCAATCATTAGGGTGAGACAAACACTTCACAATTCTTGAATCTGTGTTTGTTTTTCTAGGACAAATGCAATCTTTACAATGAGACAAACACCTTGCAACATTATAATTGTAAGGCATCCATAAAATTATATTATTTGCATGTAGATATACATGTCACAATAGCAATCATATCACCATGAAACACTAAAGTTCTATGAGCTTCAACAAGTTCTGCTTTTTCTTATTTCTAGGAATGTATGATAAATGGATAGGAAAACTAGCATTTCTAGACTGATAAATAAATATTCCCACCTTGATGGTAGAAAAAACATAACGCTCACAATTATTAACCACTACATGGGCATTGTTGACTTGAGATGTGTTAAAAAAAAATTGCTAACTGATTAACATGTTCCATGCTAGGACTGTTTCGGAGGGATTAAGAGTGGAGATTTCAAGGAACCTCAAGGTGTTATATAAGACAATTGAATACATTAGATCTTAGGGTAGTATTATGATCAATAAAATTTGGAATGTAAGGCATTTTCAAGGCACATGACCATAGTCAATAGAGGTTAAAAAAAAAGTTATGTTCTAATATTGAATATACATAATTTATCATCAAAGAAAACTACCAGGGAATGACATCAACAATATCAACATGAATCTTTGGCAATTGTGCACATACACTAACTAAAATGGAAAAATTAGTACTACATGCCCACATATATGAGCTCGTGAGGCAATAGATTTTATAACCACATCACACATAGGCTAGTTGTTAGTTCCATTTTCATTATGAATACCTCCATAAATCATTACAGAATAAAATGTTATATGACTAAATAATAATTAAATAAATAAAGAGACATATCAACATGTATGAGACTCTAGAAAGATTAAAATGGAATACCTAAATGAGATTCTCTTGGTTTCAAGAACAATTTATTCTCTATTGAACAAAGCCAACCATGTGAAGGTGGAAGGTCATTTTCCCCCTCCCCCCTCTTGCATCACTTTCAATTCCCCATACCCAATCTATCTAATGGAAATAATTGAAAGTGGCATAGTACAATTCATGCATAGAAAGTAGAAAAAAAAAACTTAAAGGTAAATGAAATAAAGAATGTGTGTGTAGATATGTGGTTTTGTACATACAAAACATATAAGAATCATCCATAAGAATGTAGAAAAACAAAAAATGTAGCAACAAATAGTTTATATTAATAAATTTTATCATCAAAATGTGTTTCCATTATACACATGTCTCATAATATACACAATCACTTTTTTTTTTTTTGTTTCTTAGTTTGTATATATTTGTCGATTGGCTCATCATTTTATTGATCCCTTTTAGTTTTTGGGCCCTCTCTTGGTTCTAATGGATTATGCATGCTCTGATGCATTCAACATCTAGTCATGTACTCTCCATGGCATGCAAGCTACTGTAAAGGGGCATCTACTACAATAAATAAAGGGTTAAAATGATATGGTTAGTTGTTATTCACACATGTAGTTCATTAATACAAATATCATTACAATATTTTTACCAAGTTGACTATTCGAGACCATTGGTTTGGTTTCCATGTGCTCATGCTCTCTCCAAGCATCCTCATCTGCATGCT
>ML777051.1:1552909-1618503 GCA_009831015.1 Picea engelmannii | reverse complement strand
GGTCTCTATTTTGAAATGAGCCCCCTGCATTGCATAAGATCACAAATTTGGCTTATTGGATGTAATTAAATAAAAGTTGGATGATGATAGGAATGATATGGTTTAATTATTTTCTACTTATAATTCAGTATTTTAGTTTCACGTTACCACCCTTGCCAAGTCGATGTTTCCTGTGTTTTTCTAGTCCTGCCTTGGTTGCTTTGGATGTGTTTGGGAGCATACAGAAAGTTTCAAATAGGTTCGATACATAAATTTTTATATAGAATTAAAGAAAATTCAACATATTAAATTTAAAATGTTTTATACCTTCCTAGACCAGGTGGCATCTTTCCTTATTTTCTTATTGTCTTCTCATTTGCATCCTCCATTAGATTCTTCCACTCACTCTCGGGAATCATTGGAGAAGTATCATACCTAGGTTTTTTTTACAAATGAACTCTATATTGATCCCTCACATATTTAAACTATGTAGCGACCAATGAGGTGAATCCACTTTTGTTGAATGATTCACCAAATAGGCCAACCAATTGGTCAATACAATCATTTTTCAAATTTTCATTTTGAGAATTCCATAATGTGCATATGGTGGGCCCTAAAATATGTAAGGCCTTTTCATTCATATGCTTAAAAAATGTTGTTTCCTACAAAACAATATGACCATTAATTTAAATTAATCAGATAGATGCACATTTCAATTAGATAATAGGAAATAACTAATACATTCATAAATACCTAGGATTTTTGGTATCTTGATCAGAACAATGTTCTCATCCACCAAAAAGGTAACTAACATTGTTCCCTTCCTGGTAACATGTGTCGATCCATGAAAGGAATTTCTAGAATCACCAATTGGGTCATCTCCACCATCATGTGCATGGTATGGTGCGCACTTGGAGGGTGTGCCATGGGCCCTAGAAGGGGTAGTCATTTGAGTCATAGGGATTTCAGCCACAAGTAGAGAGTAAAATAAACTCATGAGTATATGGCTAGTCATACTAGGAAATTATGTTGTTGGTGCATCGTTGCTACCAACACCAACCTCACAAGTAGGTTCATGAGTAGCTCCAAAAAATCCTATAGAAAGAAAAAGGAATTGTTCATATCGTATAAAAGTAGCAAGCCAAAATTCATAAATAAATATATGTGATAAATAACCTTTTTTTAGATATGGCGCTTACTTGATATCGTTGTATATATTCCATCAAAACTCTACACCTTTCTTTGTTCTCATCCATTGGTTCACACCTAGCCAATACAATAAGTTGCTTGTTTTCCTTTCTCAGATATTTTTTAATTGTCTTCATCAGGTTGATGGATTCAAAAAATTCATCATTGTCACCCATATTGTCAACATCAAGTGTGGACAACTACATATATCAACAAAAAAACATGTTAATTCAATTATTAAAACAATAATAGAAATCACTTTAAATGGATATGGATATTGTTAGTCATTTACCTTCTCCGAGGTTGGTTCCTTTCCACTTATCCCATTTCGTTGGAATGGGATAAGTTATTCCTCTATATAATCCCAATGGGATATTCGAATCCACCAAAGATACAATAGGTATTTGTAATCAATTAGCTTTGAGTATGGCCGAGTACTCCCTATCTGCATTCATTATTGCTACACGATTATTCTTCATATTCCTTCAACATGAAAGACAGATCTTTCTCGGAATCATAAATAGATGCATACCCGAAGAATTGGTCAAAAAACCCCCGATCCTCCATTGATAATCGTTTATACAGCTCCGATCGATTTTCGTCGCCATTTGTTCCACTATATCATCGGATAACGAATTGATAAACATATTAAAATGTAACAACTGTCAACTATATGCAAATAAAAAAAATAGTACTTTCACTAAATCATAATTAATATGGTTTAATAATGAATTAGGTTGATAAGGGTAAGATCAGAATGTTGGAATGATAATTAATGGTATACATGATAACAAGGTATGAGCTTGGCTAATTCCACGTATTTTTTCTTCAGGCTTGAAACTATAATAGATATTGTGGATATAATTTTAATGATTTAACACATCAATATATATTGAAAACAACTGCATTTGTATAATCATCAAGTGAAACCACAATAAAATGTTTCTATATCCAAACTTTGTATAATTATAGAATAGGTTTTCTTACAAGAAAGTTCCAGAAAATACTTTTGACATGAAAAGATTGAACTTTAAAGAAAGAAAAATAAAGATAAGTTAATAATGAGTTGGTCAAATGGGGGATGAATCCTCCATGAAGTAACAAAGTTCATTAAACTAATACTAAAATATAAAAAATGATAGGAAAGATTGTATGAAGCAGGTTCATGCATCCTTTGAACGATACCTCTACTTCCTTCTTCATTTGATTATATATTCTTCTTTAACCATTATTGATTAATTGTTTCTAAAATTAGATATAACCAATTCAGACTATCTTTACTCATGTGTTCCTTTTCTTTCGTTTCTTATTCACATCTACTGACATGGAAGATGGGACTGACATGGGTATTGTTCTTAATGTTGTCGTGGTAATTGATGATGATGTTGAAGCTGATGTGGCAACAGAGCTTAACATTGGAGTTTTATTCCTTAGTCTTTCTATTTGTTGCCAATCATCTCCCTCTGGAATTTTATAACTTAACATTATGCTACATGATATCGAATTTAGTATATATATCATAGCATGTAGGGGGTAAATTCCTTTGGATTTTTTTAAGTGTGATAAGAAATGTAAATTCATTAGATAATTATTGAAATATAAGTGTCCCTCGAATAGGACCTGTTACATCTTCAAATTGCTCACGATTTGTTATCCATTTTTTGATTTTCTCTTCATATATTTCAATAGTATAAAACCACCCATTATTATTCCAAGGAACGGGTAACCTAAGTTGGAAGGCGTCATGAAATCTGGTTCTGAATTGCTATCCAAAATGAAAAATTTCTTGACATTTTTTCTAAGTTGTCTTAATCAAATTGTTCTTGAAACTTAATGTACTGACATTCATTATAAATGATGTTCTATCTTTTATTTCCAAAACCTAGAGATCTATACTACTTAGATGATTTACAATTTTTATGACATCACTAGCAATTTGTACCTTATTTCCTAACTTTTCCCAAGCTCTCTTCACCTTTAGAATCACATTTCTTTCTAAGTTCTTTGTTTCTTGTAGAACATCAAAATGAGTTCTTAGTTGTTGCATGACTGATTTTATTTGATCCCATATACAATGTTTGACCCTAATTAGATACTTTCTTGTAGAAATTTTATGATCATAATTCTTTTTCAAGTCTTCAAATTCAATAATTTTCCTACAATTTTAAGATAATTCAGTATCCTTATGTCCTATATGAGCATAAAGTTGTTCTACTAATTTATTTATTTTGTCTAATTGTTCTTTTACATCAGCCTTTTCTGAAATTTTATCATGATATTCAGTTTCCATTATCTGAAGCCTTTTCTCAAACTGTTGATAATTCATTCCTTGGTTGAATAATTTGTCCCTGGTTTGAAGTTGTTGAGATTTCCTCAACATCAAGAATAGTTACTTTTTTAGCTAGCTTAATTGATAATGTTGCTACTTTTATTCTTTAAAATTTTCAATGTTTTCTTACAGTCTTGCATTTTGTTCTCGAAGACTTTTAATTTGATATTTCAATTTATCTTTTTCCTGTTCCAACTCCATTATTTCCTTGGTCTGGCTATGCATAGTGGCATGCATCTTCATCTTTCCTCTAAGGTTCTGAATTTCTTTATCTTTTTGTTTGATCATTCAGGCTATGCTAGACTTATTTTTTGTTGTTGTCCCCAGACGGATTAGTTTTTTCTCTATATCATTTACTACAACTAAACATGCCTTGTTGGTTTCCCTTTCAACCTATAACATATTTTATAATTTACCAATTTGTATCTTCAACTTCCTGACATTTATAGATGTTTGAATCAAATATTTAGCCACCATATTTCATGTTTTCTTATGCCACTCAATATTATATTCAGGTGGCAAGATATTTAGATCAAAGGTGAACTTTGTTGTGTCATATTCATTTGGCATAAGATCTCCTTCAAGATGATCAACTTTGGGTTGAAGAATGAATATCTTGATTATACCTCTATCATAATCAATCGAGGATAACAATATATAAGAAGAAGAACCTTCATCAACCATCTAAGAGTATAAATTATGCTTAGTTTGTTTGGAAAAACTATTGTCCATCTTGATTTCTACAAAAATATCAATCTCCTTCTTAGAGATTGTAATTTGTTTTGATGCTTCATTACTTTTAGAATCATGACAAGATGTAATGTGAGTAATTATAACAATATATTTTTCAATCTATTTTAATTTTTTGATTTCTTTCTAGCTTCAAGATATATTTTTTTCTTCTTAGTTGAAGGATCTTCTAGGGTATCTTCTTCCATGGATTCATATACTCTATTCCTTTGAACATCTCCCTTTTTGGGAATAGACATTGTTGGTTATTACTTTATCTTCTCTGATCTTACTTTAATATCATAAGTTGAACCAGGTTTAGATTTGAACAAGCTTCCAACAAAATCCCTCTAAAACAATCGACCCTTCTAGTAAACCAGAAGGCAATGCAATGCACAAGATTTACTGCACAGTCCCATCTGAGACAGTTCTATGGGTGGCTGCAATGCTTAGATGCTTGCAGCCTGGGAATGAATGGGGATCTTCGATTAATCCTCGGTGACCTTTTATCATTCACTATTTCATACATCTAGATTCATTACACAATCATTCTTACTTGTGCATGTAACATATCAGATCTAACTAATTCCTTTCTTCATTATCTAACATCTAATCATCAATGTAAAAGAAGATACATAACATTTAGTTACACAATGCAGGTCTATTGTGGTTCACCCCTCATGGGCTACATCCAAAAATATTTGGCTATTCTACTCTTTCATTATCTTTGATTCAACCTATAACACCATGTGAATAACAACTCTTCCTCAAAACAGATCAAGATCTTACAATGAGGTGGAGTAGACCACACTAGGATCCTTAGCCTGCGATATAACCCTGAAGATCTACCTCCATCCCTCTCCTCAGATCAACATCTTACAACATTAGATCAAACTTATAGTCACATTAAGCAATAATAACTACTAACAATGGTTGAACATGCTAGCCTTCAACCAACCCTGAACCAACCTAACCAAGAAAACCCAAAAAAACCCCTTACGTAGACCTCCTAGGTGCTTATTTATACATATCTATGGCTTACCAACCATTACATTCTCTTACCAAAACCCTAAACCTATATTGGCTAGGTCTTCTTGCATGTGTGCCTCGCATGCCTTCCTCTTTTGCATGCGTGTTTGTTTTACACATGATGATCCTTCTGCATGCGAATTCACCTCCCACAAGAAACCCCCAACACTGACATAATGAATCATCATAAGTCACTATCTAACTCGCGTGTCTTCCACTCCTTGTGCCAGTGCTTCGTGCATGTCTACTATCTGTTGGCACTGCTCCTGAGCCTGACTACTCTTGTTGTCATGGCTTCGACCACCTGCGCAATGTCTGGAGGTCTTAATATCTCGCCCCCCTCCAAGCCTATCTATTCGAGGCCTGATTTCGTTGTGTCTATTTCCATGACGAAATGTTCTTCCTTTTCCTGTAGGGGCTCCAATTGATCCTATCATGTGATTTTTTGTGCCTGTACCGCTTTTTCTTCTGCTTGAAGGTTCTTCATTTCTGGGGCAATCTTAATCTTCTTTGGAAGGGACATTGTCCTATGTTGCTTCTTGAAATCTACCATTGTTGCGTGCAATTTATCCTCCTTTCCTTGTAGTTCTTGTAGGCTCCCATCTTCTTATAGATGGGTCCATAACTAGCCTCTCTTCTCCAACAGTTTTTCCACCCTATGTATATTCTGTGCGATGTTTTCTACAGTGATTGTCGCGTCTTACTCTCTTTGCGCTCAGACTACTGGGGAAGTTAGAGGTACCACACACTCCTCTAGTTCCTTGATTTGTTCCTTATATTGTTGTAGAGTCTGTGTTATATTTGTTATCTTCTCCTCCAAAGATGTTTCCTCAAATACTGTGTCATCTGAGATATCTTGAAATACTGCATCTATCTGGGTCTCCATCTGGTCCACTTTTTTTTGTGCTATCTCTTTCCTCTTCCCTTCCTGGCTGATGGCTTCCTTCAGTACCATATTTTCTTCCTGTGCTATATGCAGATTCATCATGTCATACCTTTCTCTGGACTGAATCTTCCGCGTGATGCTAAACTATAACTTATATAGCGACTTTGTTGGTATCTTGGGCATCGCCAAGTATAACATTTCAATATCCTTCACGAGCTTCTGTGTCATTTCCTCATCGATGAACAACATATCTGGTGTTAAGATAAAGTTATCACTTCCTTGTATAATGATTTGTAATGTTTCCTCGACAGGTGCTCCTTCTCTTACTAGCGCCGATTTGTCCTTTTGTTGTTGTTCCACCTTGATCCTCAACTATTCTAGCATTGTTTTTACCTCTTGTACCTATTCCAAAATTGAAGATCGATGGTTTTCCTCATTTTCCCATAATTCTGACAATCGATATTCTACTATCGTGGTTATCAGGTCTATGTCATCTGTTGTCAGTGACATTTCCATTTGTTTCATGTGGGCCTTCACTTTCTTCTTGGTGCCACTTACTTTCTCCCCTTTTCTCTTTCTTTGGGTGTCTGTTTGTTCAGATTCTTCAGGAATTTGTGTATCCATGCCAGTGTATTTCTCAAATTCTTCATCCATGGTTACATCTTGTGCCTCTTTCTGCACTCACCTCTCATGTCGGTCCTCCCAGTTCCTGCTATGTAGCCTGTGGACCCTGTGTAGGACTCCATTGTGACTTATTTTGTGTCCTAGTCTTCTTTCGAATGGAGTTGTTTCCCCCCACTATACCTATTGTTGTTTTATTTTGTTGGCTAGTGCCATTCCTGCATATCTATTGCGCAGGGACTGTGCTACCTTGTGTCTGGACTTGTACTGGTGGAGTTACGCTTGGGATCTCTGGTACTTTCCACTCCTGAGGCCACTCTTGGACCTCCATGTGGATGTACTGTGTCGTCACATAGTACTTCAGTTGAGATCACTCCTTAGTTGGGTCCTTCTTTGCCTGTAGCCACATGTTGTGACGTGATGCGCAGAAATACGCTATCTGTCCATACTCTTGGACAATTTCTAGTGAGATCCTCCATGTATCTGCCACGTTGTTCTGAATATTTGTTAAGTACTGCACAAACATGTCATTGTTTTTTTTCTTTACCTTAGGATCTGTGGTGCTTCACAACGATGTGTAGCGTGTTGCCCCACATTTTCCTGTCCTTGTCAAGAACATCGTATGTGTCGGTTCGTGCCACCCCATAAGTGTAATGAGGATGAGTAACTACGAATAGTGGATATCAAATCCCCAGTCTTACACATCCTTACAGTCTTCTATGAATGAGTTGAGTAGGTATGGGACCCAACTCATCGAACTCCCCTTTGCGCACTGTGCCGCAACTACTACTACTCCTAAGGGCACTTCTTCTTTTCATCACTTGCACATTAATTTGCAACCGATAAATCCAGTTGCAAACCGAGTTGCAAGATAATTGATGTCATTGATCCTGATTCCTTTGTTCCCCCTCTCTGCGCCATACTTATATTTAAACTCATTAGAGATGGCCTTTTCCTGAGTCTTGTCTTCTAGGTATTTCTTTGACTTCTCCCCATCTTGGGGTATCCGTGTATTCTCTGCGATGAGGTCAACATTGATCGGTACTGGCCTGTCCACCCATAGGATGCCTTCATGCACCCTTGATAGCAATTGTTTAACACATGCATTTATGTATTTCCCACGTCCAAAGTGTGTTATGTCTAAGAGGTTCATGATTCCTTTGTTGTATAGACCTAGGATCCATTGTTCAGGCTCCAACAGTGACACGCCTGATGGGCCCTCCCCCCTACTCTCTAGGTAGCTTTGCGCTGCCAAATCTGGGAACTTTGTGGCATCCGAAACACCGTGGTCAAATTATTTAAGGTCTTTGACTCCTCCTACCATGTTATCCCCAGTTTTTACTTCATTGGGAATTTTCGGCACTAGTATACTTAGCTCTGCTTGAGTGTGTTGCACACCCTACGTATTGGTTTCTTCTCTCAACTTATTTTTCCCTTATGGGGATGGTACTCCCCACTCTTTCTCATTTTCATGCTCTGTTTCTGGCTCTAGGCCTTGCTATGTGGATTCCATGGCTAGTTCTGCTTCTTGTGGCCCTTTTCCCCTAGACGTGTTGGATTTCATCTGCTCGACATCCTCTACTAGTTGTTCGGGCTCCTGTGTGGGTTATTTCTCCTCCACATGTATTGTGGTTTGATCATATTCTGGTTTGTGGATTTCATCCACATCCACCATTGTTGGCATCTCACTAGTTCTACCTTGTGGTCCCTGTGTAGTACTCCGGGTGCTTCATCCAGTTATGCTTGGTGCTCCAACCCGCGGTGGTGACATGGTGGTTAAATTCAAATGACAAGATCTCAATTTGTCGGGTGGTACCGCAATTCCAAACTCTATCGTTCTTCCACTTGACTCAACTTTTTTCTCCTTAGACAAAATCACAATGGGTTAGTTTTCCCCCCTCTTTCCAACTTTATAGCGTGTCGGGGAAATGACAACTGTGTTGCACTAATACTTGTCACTTTTCCCCCTTTTTGTTATGTTTCCTGTGCACAATACCTTTTTACCTGTTAATTGTTCTTCTACGTGTCGTGTTTTTCAAACCCTTTTTTTATTGCAGCGCCTCTTTCCGTCTTCCCAATCATGTTCTTTCTAGGCTCTCCATGTGCGCTGAATTATTCTTATTTTTATCCCTTTTACTTTTAATGGCATTTTTTTTACTGCGTGGTAACTTCCTAAGTACTAGGAGGTCGATTGTCCCTATACATATTCATTCGACTCCCATTGATCATTCCTCTAAGATCTATACCTCCTAAGTCTTTCAATTGTACAACTCCCCCATCTGTGATAATCTTCACTTCGTATGGTCCCAACCAATGCATTCTAAATTTTCCTGGGTGCTGAAGAAATTTATTGTCATATACCAAGACTAGGTCTCCTTCTGTGAAACTCTTCATTTTTATATGTCTGTCATGCCAAGATTTGTCCCTTGCTTTCTGTACTTCTTGGTGAAATCCTGTTAGAATCCTATCTTCTTCCTTCACCATCAGCTGACTTAGCCTTTCTTGTATTGTGCCTTGTTATGTCATGTTAGTGATTGTTGCTACGCGCAGACTAGGTACAAAAAATTCTAATGGCACCACTGCTTCTTGTCCATACACCAACCTGAATGGTGTTTGTGCTGTCAACGTTTTGCATGTAGTCCTGGAAACATAACCATTTGTTGGTTATTACTTTATCTTCTTTGATATTACTTTAATATCATAATTTGACACAAGTTAAGATTTGAGCAAGCTTCCAACAAAATCCCTCTAAAACCATCATCCCTCCTGGTAAACCAGAAGGCAATGCAATGCACAATATGTACTACGTAGTCTCACCCAAGATATTCCTATGGGTGGCTACAAATCTCATATGCTTGTAGCCTAGGAATGAATGGGGATCTACGATTAATCCTCGGTGACCTTTTATCATTCATTATTTCATACATCTAGATTTATTACACAATCATTCTTACTTGTGCATGTAACATATCAGATCTAACTAATTCCTTTCTTCATTATCTAACATCTAATCATCAATGTAAAAGAAGATACATAACATTCAGTCACACAACGGATGTCTATCATGGTTCACCCCTCTTGGGCTACGTCCACAAAGATTTGGCTATTATGCTCTTTCATTATCTTTGATTCAACATATAGTGCCATGCGCATTACAACTCTTTCTCAAAACAAGTCAAGATATTACAATGAGGTGGAATAGACCACACCAGGCTCCTCAGCCTGTGATATAACCCTCAAGATCTACCTTCATCCCTCTCCCTAGCTCAACAACTTACACCACTAGATTAGACTTACAATTGCATTAAGCAATAACAACTACTAATGATGGTTGAACACGCTAGCCTTCAACCAACCCCGAAACATCCCAACCAAGAAAACCCAAAAAAAACCCTTACCTAGAACTCCTGGGTGCTTATTTATACATATCTCTGGCTTACCAGCCATTACATTCTCTTACCAAAACCCTAACCTTATCTTGGCTAGGTATTCTTGCATGCGTGCCTCACATGCCTTCCTTTTCTGCATGCGCGTCTGTTTTACATGTGTTGATCCTTATGCATGTGCATTCACCTCCCATGCCATGCCTTTCCCTCCAAGATGGCCTTCGCCCAACAGACATTGTGATATCTATCTCTATGTTATTTCCTTTCTTTGCTACTGCTGATTGTTTCTCCTGCATGACTTTTTGTACCTCTATCCAAGAATCTTAATTAGCTAATATTTATTTTTCTACATCAACCTGGTGAGTATATGCTACTAGTCCAATTGAAATTCTCATGTTAGAAATCACTTTAAAATGGTCATATGACCAAGATATATCTTCTTCAAATTAAAAATATTTCATCTTATTTTCCACAATGGTAAAAAAAATTCTTGTTTTAACAATAAATGTTGCAATCTTTGCTGCTAGTGCAAGGGATGTTTTCTTTTTCTTTGAAACAAAATGAACATAATCATCTTCTTTTCCTAATGTATTCTAAAGAAAAAAATCTTGGAGTTAGATAGACTGGAAGATTATAAGGCTTCAATTCTGAACCATAAATCCTTAACACCATATAATCTTTTGAAATATAACAATCATCAAACCTCACTTGATCACTAATATGTAAATGATGCTTACATTCAAGAGGAAGTTTAGGAAGTAATTCATTGAAGAACACAATGTAGACTACTAACACAAAATCATCAAAAAATCTTTTAAATCGATTTTTAATACTTTCACAGTTTAAAATATGAGTCCATTCAAATACTAGAAGTGGCCTTCCTTCTTTCTCCTTCTTTTATAACATCAAGTGTCGGAAGAAAGCTGATTGGTAATGAAGAAGAAGATAAGCTAAGTATGATTGATACCTGGAACTTTTCATTTTTTCAAATTGAATCAACTACTCATGAACAATATCAGATAAAAAACAACATAATTGTGTTGGGTATGTGTTATATTCTTTGCATGTGTGTGTGTGTGGGTGCGTCAGATACGACGACTGCGTCTGACGATCCCTTCACCTAGGGTTCTTCCGTGTGCGTCGGGTGCTTTCCTAGGGGGGTCCCGGGGGGGGGCGGGGGGCAGGTATGCCCCCCCCTGGTTACGCGCAGCGTTCGGGGCAACGCCCCGAAATTTTTTTTTTGGGCGGTTTTTGCTATTTTTAGTGGATTTGTAAATTAATCCTGGATTAAGGGATTAGGGTTTTGGTATCTACGGAATACCTAAAAACATTGTATATATTGTATGGCGAATGGTGAAATTCGATATAATGAAAAAGAAAGGTTTTCCCGGTTGAGGGTTTCCAGTAAAGATCTCTGTGTATTCTGTGTATGAGCCATTGATTAATTTCTGTATTGCTTAAGAATATATATGCATTGCTTTACTTCGCAGGTTTAAAACTTACAAATTGAACCTCACATACTATGTTAACTTATACACAAACCCTAGTATTTTTTCATCTACAAGACTATCATTTTCATATCCCATCAATATGCACACCATTGAGATTATATCTTTCACTCATCCTTTGAATAAGGAAGTATCTAATGGAAACTTCAGGTCTATCATATCTTTATTTTCTGGTAATAACCCTATAAGAAAGGATTTCTTATGTTCTATTTTAAATGAATTAAATAAATTTTCCATTTATTCTTCATCAATTTTATCTTGACTTGGTGGTAATGATAGCATCTCATAAAAATATGTCTGAGAAATAGAAAAGAATTTATACTATCCATTTTCGTCTTTTACGACTCAACTTTGAGAATCATAACACTTAGCGCACATATCTTAACAAATTTTTGGAAACAAAAAGTACATGGTACGATAACCTGTGCAAGACCAGATTCCCAGATTTGGAGCTCATATGTATTTCACTAAAAATGTAATAGGCCATGCCTATGAAGTTCCATGTAGGTTTTATCAGCTAAATAAGTTTCAACTACATCCCTATCTTTGTCAATAAAATGTTTGAATGAAGGATTTTCTAAATTGGGTTGTTGAACATCTTTCAATAGTTTTTCGAGTGCCATATTTTAACTCCCTATCTTGATTTCACCCTATTTTTCTATTTCAATTTTCTTTCAAAAATAAATAAAGATGATTGAAAGTACCTTTAGAATTTGAGAAGCTTCCAATTGCACTGCCGACACTCTGCAATGCTCTTCGTCATTAATAACACATTCAATATCAGGTTTTTTTTTCCTTGAAGAGAAGTTGGATCTTATTACAAAATTTTCAACTACGAGTGTATATTAAAGAATATAATTAAATCATGATCTAGAAATCCATGTGCCAAAAGATAATTTGATTAGAGTTTTATGTGTACTGGTGTATTTAAATTTTACAACTATTGGAATATAGTGGTGGGAAGTGATGTGATATCGAACCACTAGTGGTATCTGAGTGTTAATAAGTAGTTTTTGGATATTTACCTTTCCTCCCGACAACAATCATATGACGCCATGCACACTTCAAGTGGTTTGGTGGTATTGGGATTTTTAACTCCATTAATAATCATTCAACTTTAATTCATGAGAGTTATCACATCTATTGATTACATTTCATATCAATCATTGGATCTAGGTGCTATAATTTTTATGATTTAGCACTCACACTTTTATGTTTTATGCTTTTGGACTTCACTCCCAGACACAAAGGGATTAATTTAAGCTCTTTTTTCATTAGATTTTAAAATACCCCCCTTTAAATATGGGAAATTGAAGATATAAAGGGAATTAGAGAATTAAACCATGTTCAATATAATTATAATATCAAGTTACAACACCATGCATGAAAACTTCTTTTATTTTACAATGTGTCATCCCCACTATAATATCGAGTTTAATTAATGCATAATGTAGATATAATGTATGGCTTTGGCCAAGCAATGCATATGCGAATTGTATTTCTAAATTTTAATAAATAAAATGTGATGCCAACTACTAGGGGACATGGACACATATGGGGGCTGATTAATCCACATGAATGGATGGGTCTAGAAAGGGGGTTTTGTCCATGAGTTTAGTTCCCAAATCCTTTTTCTTGATTTTAATGTTTTGAGTGAACCTTCTATTTTGTTGTTGAGTGTTTCCAAAGCTAATAGTTGAATGCCTGTAAGAGGGTGGGTGTGAGGAGTCACATCCCATAGTTATTGGGAGAATGGGGCTGAGTATAATAATTTTGGGGAAGAGTGTAAGTCAAGAAAATAACAAAAGGAGAGGAAATTTGTATGGCCAAAAGGGTAGTTTTAGACAGTCATGCTTTTGCATGGAAAAAGACAAAAAACAATAGAGGAGAGTTCACTGGAGTTGGAGAAACAATGGAGGGAAAATCTAGAAGGTTTTTGGAGCTGAAGACTGAAGAAGCAAGTTGTCAGGCTTGTAAAAGAACTAGGTTGATAGACCTGGAGAGTGAACTCTTGTGAGAGTTGCATTGCAGCAACAAGATTTCTATTGTTTTGTTTCCTGGTAGTTTTCCTAGCAGTGAATTCCCTTGAGTTCCCAGTAGTGATATTATTTATTACATGTGACAAAGAGACCCTGATAAATGAAAGGGACACCCTAGGGACTATGAGTAGTGAAGGAGTACATTCCTTGGGTTGGGTAGGTCAAGAGGAATAGAGCTAGAAGAAATTTGAGATAGCTATAGGATAATGCCTGTGGGTTGTGGGATTATTTTTTGGATTCCTATCCCCAACTCGGAGGTGACTTAATACTGAGATCTAGAACAACAAGTCTATGGTTGGGTGGAATGTTTGTCCCAAGCAGCTGGTTGCACAAATGTTTAGAAAGATAAGTGTTTTATCTATTTTCTGAGTTATTTTATGAGTTTAACTATGTATGACAATGAATTATATGTTGTTGTGATAAATTTATTAGCCACATTCATGTTAGTTAGCATGTTGTGGCTACATTTAAATAACAGTATCATCAAGTGGTTAAATCTATGTGTTTCCCTGTAGCTGGTAAGCTATAGGATATTTTGACATAAAATTATATTTTTATGTGTATTCTACATGTAATAAACCTTAGTCAAGCTAGGAAACATTACATATTGGTCTCAGAGATCAAGATTCAACACCACGCTTGTATGGAGTGGGACCAATATGAATTTGTAATAAATTTGTTGTTACATACTTTTACCTGTGATGGATTTGGGGAAAATGGTGAAAACAGAGTGAAATCCCCAAATTTATGAGTGTATTCGAGTTAATTTACCTCAAAACAATCGAAGAAAGGATTAATTATGTCAATCCGTAGGTTGGAAAGTTAATGTTGTCCCAAGAGATCAAACTTCACATTTTAATGGTGACTGAAGAGTTGGAAGATTGATGGCTTAGATATTTTGGACATTAGGAATTGATAATTGAGATTAACTGTAGAACGAGTCAAAACTTCCAAGTTCACCAAAGAAAAAATTCATGGAAATTATAAAAATAAAATAAAAAATGTATAATTTTGGGAATTTTTGGAAAACTACCATACAACGTTGATGTGGATCGTACCATGATGTGGATTGACAGGGTCCAGAGTGGAAGAAGGCAGGGGTTGTGGTACATAGTTTAGTGAACCGATGACTAAGATCACTTCGATCTTCAAGATCGACAGTCTAGATCGAATATGGGCTTGGGAAAAAAAATACTAAGTCTACAGTCTTCTGGGAGAAATAATATGTGAGAAAAAGGCTGCAGGAGAAAAGTTGTGGGAAAAATTATGTCGAAGAAAAGGCTATGGGGAAAAATGTTCGTGAAGGCAAAATCTCGATAGGATTGCGGGCCATGGTCTACATGAAAGTATTGATGACAAGTAACATGAAATCCCATAGGGAATAGTCCACGAAGATTTTATTGGTAGGCTTACGGGTTGCGAGATACGGGAAAATCACAAGGCAAGGTTAAGTCATCAACCCGATGGGAAAATATGACGAGAAAGAATCTGATAGGATCATGGCTTATGGGTCATGGGAAGGTCTTGATTATCTGCTTTTGATAGCCTAAGGGGAATTTTCTGTGAAAATTTTCCAAATAGGATTGCGGGTTGTGGGAAAATCCTAACTATGTGATTTTGAAAGCTTGTGGGAAAATTTTCGTGAGAAAAATCCTAATAGGGTTGCAGGTTGAGGGTTGTAGGAAGGCCTTGACTACGTTCTTTTGGCAGTTTGCGAAGAAAAGCACAGTAGGATTGTGGGTTTTGGTAAATATTAATTATGTTCTTTTAGTAGCCTGACAAGAAATTTATGCAAAGGAGAGACTAATAGGCTTGCGAGAGGTTTGGACGATGGCCAATGGAGGAAAACAATGGATGTTGATGATCCGAAATTTATCTTTAAATACTTGGCTAAGTTTTAAGCATGTTCTCAATTACCAATTAGGAATTAATGAAGGAAGAAGAACTTAATGAGATATTATAGCAGGCAACATAAAGGAAAGCAGATCATAATATAAGCACAAATAACAACAAACTATAACAACCAAGTTGTTAAAAAAGTTTGGCAAGATTGCCTACATCTCTAGGCCTTTGTCTTAGTGGGTGAGGCTTTCTTATTTATTTTCAATGCTTCAAAGTACACCAGTAAAGTGTCAAAAGGATTACAAATTGGTCTGGTTTTTTTCTGCTTGACCTCAAGAATCCAACACAACTAACGACACTGAAAACGGTTGAGCATAGCTACTGGAATTAGCCCGCAAAGTTCACTTCCTCAATGGATTCCCTGCATAAAAATGGCTTCAAGCTTCATAAAATTGTCATCATTCTACCAATATGAACCTCCCTATGCTGCTAAGAACGTATGGTTTATATAGATTTTGAGTTGGTATCCTCCTCCCAACTTCCTCCCAAGATCTGGCCTCAAATCGGACTCCAAATCCCCCAATAATGGGCAAAATACATTAAAAATCATAAAAATATTTAATATATAGTTAAAAACACATATTTGGAAAAAATCAGGGTGCAACCCCCTTTCTCTGAGCTCTTGGGCATATGGGACGCACCATATGACTAAGCGCTAGGAGTTGGCCCCTAACCGTTTGTTCAAGCCCCCCAAACTTAGGTCGCATGCAGGGCCATGTGGCCTGGTCCTTAACCCTTGCGTGCCCTCCTACTAGCTTGGCTCTTGGTTCATAGCCCCCTGGTCGCAGACTAGCCCCCTGTCGCCCGGGGCCTATCCCCTAAACCGCCAACGCACCAACTTTAAAACTAAAATCTGCCATTTGTTTGCACAAGCGCCAATTACGCCCAAGTGGCTAGCACATGCGGTTAGTATGTTGACCATGCCCAAAGGTCAGGGGTTCAAGCCCAACAGGGTTGCCCAAATTTTTTACCTTAGCTAACATTGGAAAAATTTGGGGTGCCACGTGACACCCTCTGATTCGGCCACATGTCACCCTATTATTAGATCGTACAATCCAGTCAGCACACAGTCAACATATAATCAGCATGCACAATCATCTACCACATCACCTGTCAATTCAACTGCCACGTCAACATCCGTACAACCCAGTCACCCTGCCACATCAACATCCGTACAACCCAGTCACCCTCCCACGTCAATATTCATACATCCCAGTCACCCTGCCACATCAACATACGTACAGCCATATTTCATCCATACTGCTACATGTCGACCTGTCATTGGGCCACGTCATGCATAGACTACCATGTGTCATTTGTACATTGCCACATGTCAATTCTGTACTGGTCCAACTCAGCTCGAAAATGCCAAAACTGAGTGACATGTGTCACCTCCTGATTCTTCCACGTGTCCTATTGAGGTCATCATGATGTAACCTGTCATACTGTTGACGTTAGTAGTGCAACCTGTTGACTTTGACCAGTTTGACTTTTTGCTTGTTTGGGAAATCCATCAGAACGCGATAACTTTCGCATACGATGTCCATTTGCGAAAAAAATTATATGGCTGGAATCAACACAACAAGACTGACACAATGACACTAGTTTATTTTGATTCCTATAACTTTGATTTTTAGGCCTTCCTGGATCCATTTTTTATCATGCCTCCCCACTAAGACCTTTTGGTCCTCCAAAAGGGTATTAACCAGTCATCAAGTGCGGGATAGGCCACCCCACTTGACCTTAGTCTTTCAACTATGTCTTGTGCATCTATCACATCATAATCAATTGAAAAAAAATCATGACAACTGACAACATATTGTTATCCACTTGTACTCTTTCACATCTTACTAAAGCCACCACCATCCATGTTGAAAACATTAGCAGTGATAACATCATAAATATGACTGCAAATGAGATAATATGTTTGATGTGCTTGCATGACATTAACTTATCTTGAAGCAAAGTATGATTGAACTTCCATTCTACAACCATATCATGTTCATGCTTAATATCAATTGCTTTACTTGGCACAATTATAGGTGTGTTGCTTGCATAAATTGCCTTGTTTAATTGTTCCATTGTTTGGAGAGACTGATTTTCTTTTATGTGATGAGCATGTACAACATATTAATTGCCTTCTTTAGTTAAGTGATATTGATTTTGTTCCCCGTAAAAGATTTATTTGTGATCATACAAATAAGGGTTGCCTAAGACCATTCCACATTCATTGAGTGGCACCACATCACACGTTACCTCATCCACATACTTTGATGAAATTGCAAACGTTAAAGTGCATTTATTTGTTATGTGCAATTTATGATTGTTTCTTATCCATTTAAGTGAGTAAAATTTATGATGTATCTTAGTTGTCAATCCCAATTGTTTAACCACTTCCTATGAAATCAAGTTATATTTAGATCCACTATCTATCAATGTATATATCTTAGTATGTTTCATTATCACCCTTATGTGAAACAACTTACTTCTAGAATCATATCCATCACCAATTTTACCTGTCAAACCAACTGTTTTGATTTTAGTCTCATCATCTGAAACATATCCCAAGTCTGTTGGTCATGTTGTTGTTGCAACTGTTTGCCTCCCTTTCGTTTCTTTGAACCACTTTGGTCTCTTCTCTGAATGTAATTTCCAGCAATGGTCATCATCGTGCCCTTCTTTCTTGCAATGCTTGCAAGAGAGATTATCTTCCTTTCTTGTCACTAAATTTTCTTTCTTTCCATTCCCCTTTCTTTTGTCCTCATTCCTTGAAGATGATTCCCCTGATACACCAACTCATGTTTTCCCTAATTCAATGTATGTTTCTTGAACATAAAGCTCATCAACATTAGTAGGTCCTAACATAAATACAGTGTTACGAATATGTGTAGGTAAACCTCATATATACTTCATAAGAGTTTCTTGGGTATGTAATGAAATATTTAACATTAATGCCATCTTACAAAATTCATCTGTGTATTCTTTCATTGTTTGTCCTTTTCTTAGTTCAAGACTTTTCCATTCAACTAAATCCTTCTCTTTATAACCCAAAGGATAAAATTGCTTTCTAAGTGCAAAAACAAAATCTTTACATGATGGAAATACATTACCAACTTGTTGCGTGTCATTTTGCAACTTACTCTGCCACCAGATGAGTGTTGTACCTGTAAGACGAAGCGATGCCAACTTGATTTGAGTTGCTTCATCTTTGCTTTTTTGCACACTACAATAAAATTCCATCTGTCTGACCCAGTTATCAAGCCTCTCAGCATTGACTTCACCATCATACATGGGCAATTCAAATTTCACATCAAACTTAAGTAAAGGCATCTCATGTTTATGTTTATGGTAATGTTTTCTTGCGGTGGATTTACAACTTGTACTTGAATAAGAAGATGATAGAGAAGAAGGAGGTGAAGGAAGAATTTTAGGAGGATCCTATCCTTCTTCACTTTTGCCTTGTTTTGAAGATTCCACTTGGAAAGGCCTCTTCCGTTCCAAGTAATCCTCATATAAGACCTTTACCATCTATGACATGGCGAATAAAGTCTTTTGCAACTTTATCTCAATCTGAGACATGCCTTATTTCAATGCCATCTCCTCACTTTGAGAAGTCCTCTTTCTCGATCCAATCTATGGATCCCCTTCTACAAGCTCACCTTCACCATGACTCATCTTTTCCCTGGTAATCATGCAAACTCAAAAACCAACCATTGGCCCTTGACCAAGTTTTGAGGATCCTTGGTCATGTTTGAACTACTTTTGGGACTTTGACAGGTTGTCGAAGATGGAGCGCAAGTTGAATCAAATATAACGGGATCTCGATGCCTTTTTAGGGCACTTTTTGGGTTTTGGTATTATGTAGCGGGAATGGGGATGTCATCCCATGGGTTTACTCGTGTTTAGGCCCATTTTTTAATGTATAAATAGATAGCTAGGTGACGTAAGAAGTTCTAAGTGTGCTAAGTGCTAGAGTTCGATCTATGTGATTGAAGGAAAGACAAGTATGTGATGCTAAGTGCAAGTGGTAACTGTAATTTCTTTGTGCATATTGTGTGAGACTTGCAGAGCTAAGTACAAGTGATTGTAAGAGACTGTGGAAAGCTTTGTGTTGTACTTCAGGGAAGGAGGATCTAGCAAGGTGGGCAGATCTTCTGTCCTCTGTGAAGTAAGATATCATGGCTCTGTCCATGTAGAAGATTGACAGAAAGAAATAGATAAGAAGAGTTGGTGGACGTAGCCCCAGGGTGGGGGTGAACCACGTATATCCTGCGTTGTGGTTTCTATGTGCTTTATGGTTGTTCTCTTGTCTATGTGATTGAATGCTTAGTGCACTGATGTATGCTTAGAAAGATCTAATATGGTAGGTTAGTGTTGAATAGTGGGAATAAATTCTAGATTTGATCTATGTTGGTATGCTTAGTACTTGAATTTATTGGATCTATGTGAATACTACGTTGATCTGTTGTTAGGGTTTAACTGTGCTATAAACTAAGGTTGAATATTAACGAACTCTAACTGTTAAGTGCTATGTAAGGGTATTATAATCACAAATCTATGTCCCAACTAAGGTTGCAGACACTGGATTCCTGCAACCACCCCTGCCTCTACCTCGGGTGAGACTTCATCTGATTCACAGGTGTTTACGAAAGGGAGGAAATTTAGGGTTTTGTTGGTGTTTTGTTGTAGTGTTGAACCCTGGGTCTGCCCCTGTGCCAACAAATGGTTCCGTTGTCGGGACCTAAAATTGTGATTGTTGGGAACTGAGGAAGAAGAATCCTTGTGCATAGATCCGTTGCCTTAGTGTGCAGTATTCTACTTGACCTGTAAAACCCTATGCTAAGAAGAGAAGTCAAATCCGAAGAAAAAAGGATCCTAGAAGGAATTTTTTGTAGGTTAGCTACTATGATCCTAGTGCACACTGTAGGAAAGGCTCATGATCATTTAAAAAAAAAGAGGATTAACCCTTTGTTATAGTTGTAGAAGACCATGACATCTTTCTAAGGAATTCCCTGGAAGAAGACCTAGTTGTCTTTGTTGTAAATATATGGACCATGAAGTTTTAAATTTCCCTAGAATGATTGCTAAGCTTGACAAAATGAATATGCGACAAGAAAACCTTGAGGAAGGTCATGAAACTGAGACCATGGAAAAACCCCAGATAGAATTAGAGACTGTACTACTACAAATGAAAGAAACCCTAAATGATCACACAGATATCAACTTATCAGAGATCTTCAAAGAAAAAGAATGCATAGAAGAAAGAATAGGAGACTTCAACATAGATTGTGTTTTGGATGAGGAAACACAGGTAAATATCATGACAAAAAGAACTTGGGAAGCTTTAGGAAATCCTGATATGATTCCTTCATTGGGAGGAATAGGATTATTCAGGGGAAATGTGATAACCCTATGTGGAAGACTCACACAGGTATCTATGAGTTCTCATGGAGCTTGAACAGAGGAAGATTTTGAGGTTTTTAGATTCATTCATAACAATGCTCCATTTACTATGTTATTAGGAAAAACCTGGATCGAGAAAGATCAGACAAGACGAAAAGAAGAGGAGGCCCTAGAACAGAAAAAGCAAGAATTAAAAGATTCCATGACTAGGAAGATAGTACACTTGATTGCAGAACATGAGAACATATCGAGACCACTTTGAACCAGAAACTTGGATCATGAAGTTGAAAGAACACAAGAAGATTCACAGACGAGTAGAGCACCTACCCCAGATAGAAAAGTCATATTACTCTCTAATCCTATGAAATAATTTCAACAACGCGAAGCTGCTATGCCAAAAGAAAACAAGAATTAGAATGGAAAAAGGAACACCGAGACGAACATCACCGGGAAGAAGGCTAGAAAAATCAACAAGAAGAGAGAAAAGGTCAAAAAGTTATAGAAGGGCCCAGAGGGAACTTTGCGAAAGGAATATCTGCAAAATTGGAACTTCATCAGGATATCAGAACAACGCCCCATGGTACTTTTCCATGGCGAAGAGATATGACTGTTGGAAGAATTATAACCATTGGACTGACGTTCCAGAATGGTTAGAACAACAGTTATGACCAGAAAGCTCGCCATCAGACCGTTGGGACCGCGCCGCAATGGAAAAAACTGCATTGATGGAAAAATTCTTATCCGTTGAAGATATCTGTTACATCATGTCTACTTAGTCTGTCGACTGTTGCACCAAGAACACTTTTGAGAATTGTATCATATATAACAAGATAACCCATTACTACCGCGCTATGCTCAGTAAGATCGACATTGATTCTATTGCTTTGAGCACTCATCCATCCACCTGAGTTTTTGAATCAATAGCATGCATGTCGGAAAAGCTCAACATTGTGGAGACGTTAGTTGAGGAAGTTTTAATTGATATGATGGAAGAGAGAGTGATTTCCACAGGAGTTCAAGCTTAATCAGCGTGAGGAGTGTAGACCTCTCCGTCGACTGCTTGCAGATCCATACCATCTCGACCGACAACAGAGAAAAGAACCAAGCATATAGATGATCTAGCAAACATGAAGTTAATCCTAACCATCTTACCTAACTACATCCCGCCTATGGCCAGCACGGTGATCCATGATAGTGCCCCGAGGGAATTTGATTACACCATGGTTACTGCATACCTCCCAAAGGGGATACATACAATCAGAATGCAGCAGGATAAGATCCCGACGTTGAAGTTCAGTGACTTCAACCTAGGTGACCGCAATAATTATAGCATGCTTGCTCCTTAGAAGTATCTAACCAGGATGAAGGGGAAGAACTCAAAAATAATCCCCCAACCATGGAATATGAACCTTGCGTAGTCCATCCTCTTGAACATGATGAAGATCCCACACTTTGGAAGGCACCAGGAGGTTAACACTTGTGTTAAGCTCCTACTATTATGTTACCATGGCGTCTATCTATGGCTAGATAGACACATTACAGTTGATCCAATGTTGATTCATAGGATCACCAGATTGAGCATGCAAGGACTTGACCCGCAAGACTTCTACCTAGGGAAGACTTCTGACCGCACCCTAGCACAAAGAATTAAGGACACTTATGTTGATGTAGAAAAGGGAACGTGAGGCTACAAGGTAGCTTCCATCCAGAATGGCGTAGTGCACCTGGCCTATCAGCTGATCACAGGGAAGCTAGTGAGGAAGAACCAACCTACTCAAGTCACAGGATTCATTGTTGACCTAGCCAGGAAATGTGTAGAAGGACTCCAGATGAGCTGGGCGAAGTACTTGGTCAACCAGCTGAAATTAGGCTGTCACGAAGCTTAGGATCAGGGTTATGAGTTCCACATTGAGCCGTTCGAGCCACTCGCTGTGAAGTTCACCACACTTTGCTACTCAAGCAATATGGGGAAATAGTGGAAGTTGAATGTGGTCTTTCATACCTATTATCTCCAGCTGAAGAGGGCTATCGAAGTTGTCCCTCTCATAACGCCGAACACCCTGCATCAGTTTTGATCCCTCATGAAGTTTCATGTAGATTTACACTTCATTTAAATCAACGTGCACATAGATGAGAACAAAGAAAATATTCAATCGTACTACAAGCTCACAGAGGAGGACCTTGAAGATATCACCAAGGACTGGTTCGCAGAACTCCTCATCCCTACAGACCCTGCAGAAATGTCAGACCCTGAACTAATTGGCAGCCCTGAGACCACTCATGAAGCAAAGGATCATCCTAGACCCAACAGAACAAAGAAGACCATAGAGTTCCAAAACTTGAGTAGTGCATCGGAAGGAACTTCTTCAGTGTCACCTGGACGAGGGGGTGATGATGAAGTAAAAGAGACAAATGACAAAGAAGACTAGCAGAAGAAAGGAAAAGTAACATCACCTAGGGACCCTGTTGATGAGGTTGATCCCTTGAAGAAAAGGAATTTTTCTCCCACGAAATCCATTTCCCTAAAGAAATATAGAGCCACCTTGACTAAGATGCAGACTGTGATCACTATGGATGACTTCAACTTTATCATCATAGCTGTAGCAGATGCCTCGCAGGACATCTTGTAGAAACATGAAGCCAAGCAGGATGAGATGTATGATAGAATCGAGGTTGAACTCAAAGGTGTTAAACAGGCCCTTCAATCAAGCCGTGCAGTATCCACTGTGCCGCCACCATAAGAAGCATCTATGTTGGGAGATGAGCCTACCCAACTCCACAGACTAGCTGATATGATCGAAGCTCACCTTCATCACACGCAGGAAGAAACCGAATAGGCCATAGAGGCCCTAAATCAAGTACAAAAAGTAGTCATAGAGAAATGTCGAGTTGCGCAACAAGAGAAGGTTGCCCTCCAAGCTAAGTTTGAAGAAGAAAAAGGACAGATTCAACAAGAGAAAGAGCACTTTCTCGCAGAGTAGGTGGGAGTAAAAGAAGCATTCAACAGATCACTTCGCTCGATGAAAAGCTTAGAGCAAAAGGAGGAAGACCCAATGGAACATCAAGTAGAGCAGATCGCAGAAGCTATCCAACAACTTCAATAGAGAATCGCAAACCTCGATCTATGAACAGTGCCAAGTAACGCACAGGATGTGCGAGATCAAAGAGAAGCCACTGCCCGGAGCGCAGTCGAGAGGATCAGAGAATTCGCTCTGGAATGCAAACAACTAAGTGATCGCAATGCACATAATTATGAGAGACTCACTGAAGATACTGAGCTGAAGGTACTAGAGTCACAGCTTCAGGAGGAAAAGCAATAAGAAGCAATAGTACAGGTGCAGTTGAAGCTCCTGTCAGTGGATGAAAGAATGAAGTGACCCCAAGAACAGTGCATTGTTCAACAACAGGTCCACACCATTAAGAGCAAAGTCATGAAACTGACTCAAAGGCTCCAACCAGTCTAGGATGAATCTTTCCAACTATTTGAGGAGATTGAAGGCCGAGGTGCAGAGTTGGAACAAGTAGTCGTTGTAGTCAAACAACATTTAGAGGGACCTGTCAACGAAGCAGTCATCAAAGAGTTCGTCGAGCAGGAGGCCCTAGCGCAACAACAGGTCAAAGCAGCTCAAGCCAAGATCGAGGCTTTTGAAGCACAACTACCCATACCAGAGTGACTTGGGACGAGTAACAGGTGAGTGTTGGGGGCCTGTTGGCCCTTGACCAAGTTTTGAGGATCCTTGGTCATGTTTGACCTACTTTTGGGACTTCGACAGGCTGTCGAAGACGGAGCGCAAGTCGAAGTAGAGATCATGGGATCTCGACACCCTTTTAGGGAATTTTTTTGGTTTTGGGCTTATGTAACAGGAATGGGGATGTCAGCCCATGGGTTTACCCATTTTTAGGCCCATTTGGTAATGTATAAATAGATATCTAAGTGATGTAAGAAGTGCTAAGTGTGTTAAGTGATAGAGTTCTATCTATGCGATCGAAGGAGGGACAAGTATGTGATGCTAAGTGCAATTGGTAACTGTAATTGCTTTGTGCATACTATGTGAGACTTGCAGAGATAAGTGCAAGTGATTGTAAGAGACTGTGGAAAGTTTTGTGTTGTACTTCAGAGAAGGAGGATTTAGCGAGGTGCACAAATCTCCTATCCTCTGCAGAGTAAGATATCATGGCTATGTGCATGTAGAAGATTGACAGAAAGAAATAAAGAAGAAGAGTTGGTGGATGTAGCCCCAGGGTGGGGGTGAACCACGTATATCCTGTGTTGTGGTTTCTATGTGCTTTATGGTTGTTCTCTTGTCTATGTGATTGAAAGCTTAGTGCACTAATGTATGCTTAGAAGGATCTAATATGGTAGCTTAGTGCTGAATAATGGGAATAAATGCTAGATCTGATCTATGTTGGTATGCTTAGTACTTGAATCTATTGGATCTGTGTGAATATTGTGTTGATCTATTGTTAGGGTTTAGTTGCGCTATAAACTAAGTCTGAATATTAATGAATTGTAACTGCTAAGTGCTATGTTAAGGTGTTACAATCACATATCTGTGTCCCAGCTAAGGTTCCAGACACTGGAGTCCTGCAACCACCCCAGCCTCTACCTCGGGTGAGACTTCATCTGCTTCGCAGGTGTTTTCGAAAGGGTTGGTAGTTAGGGTTTTGTTGGTGCGTTGTTGTAGCATTGAACCCTGGGTCTGCCTTTGTGCCAACACCAACCATCAACCTACTCTGATACCCCTTGATCCTAAATTGATCTTTAAAGACTTGGCTAAGTTTTAAGCATGTTTTCAATTACCAATTAGGAATTAATGAAAGAAGAAGAACTTAATGAGATATTATAGCAGCAACATAAGGAAATGCATATCAGAATATAAGCACAAAGAACAACAAACCATAACAACAAAGTTGTTAACGGAGTTCGACAAGATTGCCTACGTCTCCGAACCTTTGTCTCAATGGGAAAGGCTTTCTTATTTCTCTTTAATGATTCAAAAGTACATCAGAAAAATGTCAAAAGGATTACAAACTAGTATGGTTGTGTTTTTTTCGATCTGAAGAATCCAACACAACTGACGACACTGAAAATGGTTGAGCGTAGCTCCCTGAGTTGGCCCGCAAAGTTCGCTTCCTCAATGGCTTCCCTGCATAAAAATGGCTTCAAGCTTCATAAACTCATCATCATTCTGTTAATTTGAACCTCTCTATCCTACTAAGAACGTCTGGTTTATATAGATTTTGATTTGGTATCCTCCTCCCAACTTCCTCCAAAGATTTGGCCTCAAATCGAGATCCAGATCCCCCAATAATGGGAAAAATCCATTAAAAACAACATTAAAAATCATAACAATCTTTAATATATAGTTAAAACCCCATATTTGGAAAAAATTAGGGCGCAACCCCCTTTCTCCGAGCTCCTGGTCATATGGGGTGCGCCATATGGCTAAGTGCTAGGAGTTGACCGCTAACCCTTCGTTCAAGCCTCCTAATTTTCAGTCGCATGCAGGGCCATGTGGCCTGGTCCTTAACCCTCGTGTGCCCTCCTATTGGCGTGGCTCCTGGTTCGTAGCCCCTCGCTAACCGGGGCCTATCCCGTAAATCGTCAATGCACCAAATTTGAAACTAAAATATGTCATTTGTTTCCATAAGTGCCAATTATGCCCAAGTGACTAACACATGTGGTTAGTCCATTGACCGTGCTCGAAAATCAGGGGTTTGAGCCTGATGGAGTTGCCCTATTTTTTTTCCTTAGCCAGCATTAGAAAAATTCAAGGTGCCACATGGCACCCTCTGATTGGGCCACATGTCACCCTATGATTGGATTGTACGATCTAGTCAGCACCTAGTCAGCATGCATAAGTATCTACCACGTCACTGTTGTACAACCACATTACCTGTCCAGTCAGTTGCCACATCAGCATCTGTACAACCCAGTCACCTTACCACATCAACATCCATAAAACCCAGTCACCATGCCATGTCGGCATCCGTACAACCCACTCACCCTGCCACATCAGCATCTGTACAACCACCTTTCGTCCATACTACCATGTGTCAGCCTGATATTTGTCCATGTCGCGTACGGACTACCATGTGCCATTCGTACATTGCCATGTGTCAATTCCATACTGGTCCAACTCAGCATAAAAATGCCAAAACTGAGTTACACGTGTCACCTCCTAGTGTTGCAATGTGTCCTATTGATGTCATCATGATGACATCACCTATCGTATTGCTGACATCATCAATACAACCTGTTGACTTTAACTAGTTTGAATTTTTGTATGTTTGGGAAATCGATGAGAGCACGATAACTTTCACATACGATGTCCATTTGCGAAAAAAATAATATGGTCTGAATAAGTGCAACGAGCCAGATGCAATGGTGTTGGTTTCATCTGGTTCCAAGAACTTTGATGTTTAGGCCTTCCTAGATCCATTTTGGATCAGTTGAGATGGCCACATCAAGGAATGATACACAAAATTAGTATAAACATGCAATGTCATGTCATTTAGATTGCCAAGATCACGAATAGGTCGAATTGGTGAACTTTTAAAATAGTAAACCAATGATTTTCCAGAAAAGAATCATTTTTTGAAGGTCGTCAACTCACGAAGGCATTTTGAGGGATTAAACAACAGTTTCAGGTAGTCCAAATCGAGAGAAATGTGTGTACCTATGGTACACAAAGTATTTTCTACTTAAAATGAAAGATTTCAACGATCGTTTTCAAACAAGATATTATGCGCACAAAACAGAGCTAGTATCAGGAAGTTACAACTGAAATAGTACAAGGCATAAATTAAGCATCAATTAACTTCAAAAGGGCATAAATCCTTGCTCATAAGTTATTTTGGGACACAAAAGCAGTCTGTGGAAATCCTATGGACCATAGAAGAAAACCATGAAACTATATTTGGAATCTAGGTACCTCAAATTGTATAGGATGGAAGAGAAGACACCTATAGCAGTAAAGGGTAAAAATGAGAAAAACAATTTAAACTTCCACATACCATAACTTTCATCTTGGAGCTTAGATTTGGGAAAATGAGAAGTCAATGGAAAGGTATTGAGGAGGAGAAACCATCTATCAACCTATAATTTAGAATTGAGCACCACAATTTCTTAGAAAATAATAAAATAATTTTGAAGTAGTAAAACAAAGCAATGAGTAGAAATTGCAACTTGAGAAGGTTGTAACTTTTCACTCGGAACTCATAATGAGGCAAGAGTATAGTCGTTGGAGAGCTATTTAAGAAAGGAATTGTCAAACAAAACAGATTTTGACTTAGTACATTGTGTTCTTCATACATTGAGATGAAAAATAACCTGTAATCTAATTAATGAAATTTTTTATAGTATGCATGTTCTAACAATAATTATTACATGAACATCTCTTATTGAACTGGTGGTACAAGAAAACAATTTTGGTTCTTATATGAGGACTAGAGTGATGGAATATGCTCATGGATATTACAACTAAGAGGAGGAGGTCATAAGTCAGCATGTCAGCATGATAAAAGGTAAGACAAATTCCAATGGCAGAAGAGACAGAGAGGAGCTTATGGAGATGGATGACACTATGAGAAGCTTGCAGAGGGAAGTGAAAAGATATAGGGTAGATAATGAAAATATTATGAAATCTTAGGAAGAGATGCTACAAAGTATGGATATGTTGCATAGACACATCAACAAGGACTCTGGCTCTAAGCAATCATCTAGTACTAAACAAGTGGCATCATCCAAATCCCATAGCAGAAGGGATGCTCATGGGAATGACACAAAATCAATAATTATAAGTAGGTGTTAGCACTCTATAAAAATTGTTCGGCTAAGAAAATGAATGACAGAGGAAAACTACAAACCAAGTTTGAGGCCAAAAACTATCCTTTCAGACCTGGAGAGGGCTCTCTATGGAGACTTCATCTCTGAACAAGATATAACTTTAAACTTTGGGCTAGATTTAACACCTTAAACAATATTTTCTTGTTCTATTGGCGAAATAAAGCAAGACCTTGGGATATGGAGTGTATTTAAGAAAATGATAGAAACAAATGACTCGATGACTTAACTCGAGAGGGTAAAGGCTAAATGAGCAACACTCTTCAGTTAAAAATCGTTGTGTGTGGCGAGAGAAAAATACATGAAGCAACTTGGAGCACTGCTCGAGATGAATTCAAAGTTAACTTAGAACAAACACAGTTTGTCTAAATGGTGCAAATCTAGAGCACTACGTGGTGAATTCTAGATTTGAAATCACGTTCCGATTTAGATAGAAATTACATATGTGAATACAAAGAACACAGGAAAGCACATACGCAAATAAAGAATATAATACATTAGACTGCCACCGTTAGAATCTTTTCATCAAAGATTCAGGTCTTTTTCATAGAGTTTCGATCTAATAAAAAAACTACAATCGATAGTCACTGTCTATACTATTTTCCAACCAACCCGACTTACATTGAAAATATGGAATATATAGACAAGGGTGTGCCACTTGGGCTACCCTACACTCTAACTACTATCCATAGAAGCTAGGTCTCAACTACCGTCTGTCAAATATCTCTTCGAATGGAATTTTGTTAACATTAGAATTGACTGCAATCGACCACATCATATTCGCTCGTATTTTTCGTAGTTTTTCGGTCATCAACAAGATATCGTCGTTAGAAAATGATGTGTCAATGCTTTCCTTTGACAGGGCATCTGGAAAATCAAGTGTTCTGTCATACTCCTACCACACATTGTAACGACCTCGATCTTTGTCGCGCGATCCTTTGTCACTGCATGCATGTGGCGGGTGACTACAAATCGTTGCAGGTGCCTCCAAAATGATGATCCCAGCTAGGGAACAATGCCCCTCTTCAGACTGTTGCACATCTAACGTACACCTATCCTTCACAATGGATGAGATTACATCGCTGCACGTCGTATGTTTTTTGCACGGGTATCTATCAGATTCCAAGTCTGTGTCATGTCTAAGGAGACAAAAAATGGAGTCAGACGATAATGTGTCTGGTCTCATTTGCAGTTTGGATACACAAAGATTTCTCCTGAGAGACCAATTTCGCCTTTTTAGATTCATCGCTTGCCTTTGTAGAACCACGTTCCCTTTCAGCTTCTTCTGCGCATTGGCCAGAGCCGTGCGAACTTTCTCCCTGGCTGGTTCACATTCCATGAAGTGTTTCGCATTCCTTTCTTTCGATACCATCTATGTTTCATGCAATTGTATGATCATATCCTGCGCTTCCCTGAGCTATCTCTTTAACTAGGTCATGTTTCCCTCGCGACCTTGTGATGTTGATAATTCGAGGGTCTTTGCTACTAAGATTTGTCTTAGCTCTCTGTTTTACTGGTATAGCTCAGCGATAGAGAGATGCGCTTACTTCAGTTGCTGCAATGACTCACAAACATCTCCGCTTTCAGTGTCTGTCCTCCTCCTTCTGTCCCAACTTTCTTGACTTATTCCTTCAATGGGTTCTAGCCGAATAACGCGCATGAGTAAGTCTTTGGTGACTGAATTTGCGTGCGGATCGCTCAGGACTCGGGTCTCCCCAAGTACCTTGTTTTTCCTTGGCCTACCCCTTCTCTAGGGTATTGGATGTTGGCGGGATAGTGCTTCCAATGTCCTTCCTTCCTCCGCAGCCCTTCCTGCTTCAGCCTCCATGCAGTGCGATGTTACCCTTCTCATGGGTAGAGGGAATATCCCTTTTGATCCTTGGGGATCCTTGCTTCAAGTAGAAATGAATCCCAGTTATTTCCCAATCTCCTTAACTCCTCCACCAACAGTAATTTAATCAGTGAGACATGCGATATTTTCCTCTTCGGCTGATATGTTTCATCTCAGGCGTTGTTTGCCATTTCTTGTAGTCTTTGGTGTAAGAAAAAGGGAAGATTTAATAGTCTCCTCCTTGTGAAGTGAATCAACAATCTAATGTGATGAGAATGTATTATATCAAACCTTCCCTCAAAGGTGAAATATTTCCTAATCAATTCCATGATTTTTCAAAAGGGCCCCTACAAATATCTACTTGGAATGCTTGTTTCAACCTTCCCACCTAAGCAGTCTTGCTTGATAAAGTCTTCATAACACCACACGTCCAAAGGCATGCCTTTAAACCACATTTCACTAAGCGAAGGGATCTCTGTCACGACCGACAAAGTTTCCTCTGTCAATTGGAAAACGACACCTACAATTACTGTGCGGGATCCATCGAACCTGAGTGTGAACTGCTCCGCTAGTTTCGTGTTGAATCCTAGGATTTTTCTGCAAAAGGTGATGCATCTGACCTAAACAAAAGACACCTTGAACTTCAAATCTTCGTTGACCAACGTTAATCTTTGAGGCTCGATCCCAGTATTCCTTCCACTCTACGCACCTTTCCTTATGTTGTAGGATGTTGTCATGGTGCAACACGTATTGGTTTTGCGTGAGGTGGATTTTGCGTGCGAAAAAGGAGGTAATCTCAATTGACCTGGGCTTGCGAGAAGAATTACAGGCCATGTGTAAACTTGACTGATGGACATACTGCATGTAGAGCGCTTAGAATTTATAATCAGGTAGGCGAGAGATCGAAACGTGTCGGGGGACACTGAATTCATGGTGACTGGAGGTTTCAGAGTGAGCTTGAATATTTTCCCAGTACATCCACGAGATGGGTACACTTCGGAGTGTGTGAAGTACAACTAATAAGAGATGCAGGGAATATGTGATACAAGTGTTGTGATTTTTCATTCTTTCTGACTTCATAATGAGCTGATGATGGTCACTTCATTTGCCAAAGTGAATTCTATTTAACAACTTGCCTCGACTTTAGGCATGCACGACATTCTCTTCTGGCAGGACCCGCCTCTTTGGGAAAAGACCTCTACCCCTTACACATGTTTTGGTTCTAACATCCCTTCCTGACTCCAATGGCCAACCGAACACTTGATAACTTTGACTCGTTCTCTTTTCGGTACCTGACCTCACACACTTTGACACACTGAATCTGACTCATCTAAGACTGACTCTAACTGAAAAAAATGAAAACGCTAACGGTAGGCATCATGATTCCCCAAAGAAATCCACTAGAAGAGATCGAGCAAGTTCAGGGACAGGGAGTAGCCTGGGTGTTTCTCTTGTCAGGAGGAAGAGAATAAATCCCGAGTTAGAAATTTTGCAAGGTGAAATCAGGAAAATCAACCTACCAACGTTTAATGGTGAGCATAGAAAGGGAGAAGAGGTTGAAGCATGGATCTTGGAAATGAAGAAATATTTACAGCTATGTGATTATCCCTCAAGGGTGAAAACTAGAATTACAACCTAACACTTGCAAGGAAAGGCATCCATGTGTCAGGATCAACTTAAGCAAGCCAAACACCTTGATGAGAAGAAGGTTTCATGGAGGCAGTTTAAAGGATATTTCCAAGAGAAATTTTTTCCAAAGAATTACTATGAAAGGAAGATGAAAGAGTTCTTGAACTCAAGTTGGGAAGCATGGAGGGTAAAAAGGAGCATTGGAATAAAGGTTTTAAGCCATCGTTTTTCAAAAACAAATCCCAAGAAAATCAATAAAGATAGTCAACCCAAAATGAATCGAGGATGGATGAGTCATTTGGGAAAAGGCCAAGATAGAAACCCATGAAGTGTTGGGGATGTGAGGGAGATCACTTGTAAAGGGACTTCCTATTGGCACCCAACATTTTGGTTCTATTTTTGTGCACATGCACAAAAAAAAGTTGTGCTAGCTCATCTAGTAGTTTTGCGAGCGCCTAAGGAGATGCGTGAAAGAATTTCGTAGTGTGCGCAACAGATTGGGTTTTTTTTAGAAATGCACCATGTCTAAAGGCAGTCAAGGGAACACCAATCCAAGTTTTTTTAGTTGAGCGTGTCAGTTCAAGTTTTTTCAATTACACCGAAAATCAAGAAGAATCCCACCAGAAGAAAGAAAGGAATCACCAAAATATCTCCCGAAATGATTACTACCAACAACAAATGAAGACGTGGGGAGACTAGAAGATGAGTTGGCTAGGGAATTTAAGATTATCCTTGATGTATAAAACATATGTCAAGCCTTGGCAGGTACCAAAATCATGCGAGGTCATTAGATAATACAAGCGAGTGGAGAATAATAGTGAAAGACAATGATCCCTGACAAAAGGATATATAAAAGAGATCTCTTAGCTCTGGAAAGAGGTTGGTGCATTGGGGAAGGAATTAGTATCAGAGCTTCGAGTTAGCCTATTGCAGTCTAATGTTGTATGGAGAATTCTCATGTGTCTTGTATCTATCCGAGTCTTATAGTTTGGTGCAAGGTGTATATCGTTGTATTCCCATGGTTTTTTATAGTAATGAGATGAAGTATTGTGTCTTGAAACTCAATTATTCAACACATTGTATGTCTCTAATATGATGGAATATGTTCAATAATAAAGCTATGAAAATTATGTTATATTGTGTGTTTCTCATGAATGAGTAACACTTGTGCATGTATTGTGTTAATTCTTAGTCCTCGTCAGATTCTCAAATATAAGTTACATGTATCCCATTTGCATTTCTATTAGTTATGTTTGATTCTCCATCCTTGACACAATACCTTATCGTCTTTGTGATCCTCTATGCATCTCAAGTGACACCTTCCTCGACCTTGGCTGAGGATTGATATGTCAGTGCTTAGGTGGTTTTTTTGGAAATGGTTCAGATGAACCCTAGGTCTTCAACCCCTCAATGTTATGAAATTCAGAGTGTGCGGACATGTGTACTGAAGCAAAAAAACTACATAGCTTAGCCCCAACAAATGGTTATGTTGTTTGAACTTGAATTCTTGTTGAGATTGATGGAGGAAGAGAGAAATTTAGGGATGTTTGTCTAAGGATGAGATTCAATATAGGATAGAAATGAAGGAGGATGATTTTTTCCTACAATAGATGAAAGGATTGCAGGTGGATGCGAAGAATGGAAAGGTATATATCTTTACTTTGATCTACATGAACTATTTTTCGTAGAATTCCCATGTTTATTACATGAATGGTTAAAAATACAATCACAAGTTAACTCGACTTTGTTATCATGAAAGACAATAATATGGGATCAAGCCAAGCTTGATAGCATAAAGGCATTGGAGAACAAGTGGACTTGGGCCAATGAATTCTATTTTTCTTGGGTAAAAGAAGGTTACATTGTTGAATTTTCTATAGAATATAGTGATTCTTTCAACAAGGCTGAAAGAAAGTTTGAAGAAGGTCCCAAAAAGAGGATATTAGAAGAGATCCCCCTTTGG
Source organism: Picea engelmannii (assembly GCA_009831015.1). NCBI lineage: Eukaryota > Viridiplantae > Streptophyta > Pinopsida > Pinales > Pinaceae > Picea > Picea engelmannii. The sequence continues at coordinate 1,584,235 of ML777051.1, read as the reverse complement.
ATTAAGATGTTATTTGTAGAAAAAGTAATGATACACATGGAGCTTGATAAGATGGTTGAGTAAAACCCCAATGCTGGGGGGGTTTGGAAAAGGTGGGGGAAGAACAAAAAAAAGATCCAGAGTATGGAGGATCCAAGAAGTTGTTGAGGATCTCGTGAGGAGGATAGAATAAGTTGTTGAGGATCTAGTGAGGAGGATCCAAGAAGTTGTTGATATGAGGTGAGGATTGGGATAGAACCATAAGAGAAGTGGAAAGAAAGAGCCAAAATATATGTGAGAAGAGTTGAGCTCAAAGAGAGACGTTGAGCAGAAGAATAGAGAAGAGTTAGTTGAGGGTGCACAGTGAAGTGTCGGGGAAAAAATTAAGAGGAATATCACACCAAGAAATGGTGTGGGAGAGGATGTTGTGCCAGAGTGGAGAACATGTGAGATCTGACCTGCGAAGAGGCTTGGAATTGAAGATACTAGTAGTGAAAATAGTGGTAGTGAGGGATTAGGTGAGGAATCCCATAACCTTTGGTTGTTGCAGTATGTTGCAACCTTGAGAAGAGAAAGAGCGCACATGTCTAGTGTGCGGGCGCAAAATTGTGGTGTGTCAATGGACTCAGAAGAGGATTCTTCACATAGTCACACGCTGACAAGAAGAGAATTTTTCACAGCGTACAATGGGGTGCTAATCCGACGGTATTTTTTCTATCGGTGTAGTGGATATATGCAAAGCATCCTAGTGAGTGGTAAGCATACAAGTCACGTGACGAGTTGAGAAACTGACTCTACGCAAGGTGGTAGTGTGTAGATCGAGTGATCTGGATTTTATGAGAAAAACAAAATGACTACAGATTATTAACAATTGCTTAACACAAAATAATAGAGATACAATAAAATTGGTTTTCTATTCATAAGAAAATAAGTTGAAATTGTAAAATGCAGCGAAAACAAGCTTGCTGGAATGGTAGCGACTTATCTCTTTGAAGAGATGTGACGACTGCGCTCATTTGCAAGAAGATTATTAAAATGAGGCTCTAAAGGCCTTTTTACAATAAACATGAATGCCCAAAACCCTAGACATCCAAAAACCCTAGACATAAAAAAAACCTAACCCTGGGATATGAAGTGCCAAAAGTCATGTGGGCCCCATCTGGGTAAGTTAGTACATCAACTTCCTGGGGTCGTAACTTTTGCGTACGATCTTCGTTTTAGGCGTATGATAGCTCATTGGAAAGGTATCATCAAGGAGATTCATTTTGGGGGATAAATGATGCCTTCAATTAACATTAAGAAGATCTATCACGAAAAACCTTCATTTAGGCCCTCAAAATGGCCCCAAAAGTTAAAACTACTAAAAATAGTAAATTGCCAAAATTGCCAGAAAACTGTTTTGAGCCAGTTGGAAAAGGTGGGTGGCCACCCATATCCACCTGGATCATCAAGCCAATATATGACTCACAAAATGGAAGTGCACGGATCATCCCGCAGGCAGGAGTGCATAGTAGTGGTACATAGTTGGATCAGGAGGAGAAGGCGCAAGATGTGGATGTGTCGCATGGGAAGAAAGATGGATGCTCCCCAGTGGTGGGGGAGATGAACTAATCATGTTGGATGGACTTGCGCAACTATAGTGAGATGGCTCTTTGGGTTCCCTCACAAGAAATTTTAGGAGAAGATGGTATTATGCCCCCTTTGTCCCACCCCCCTTGCACATTTTTAATCAACAAGAAAAAACTTTAGATAGTGAAGAGGTTGAAGTTGAAGAGAGAGAATAAGAGGAAAGAAGTGATGACATGAGTGAATGATAAGGTGAAGTCAACAATACCTCACCCCAAGCGATAGTGGTGTGGAAGGATCTAGAAAACAATAGTCCAAAGAGTGGAGCTAACCCTGGTCACAAGATGGCCAATCAAGATAGTACATTAATATTTCTCGTGTTCCATAGAATGGGTAATGATGACACTGAGAAAAATTGGTTCACCTGTGAAGAAATATGGTATGTAAAGAGAGTTATAGATGAGGAAACTAAGATCGCTCAAATGGAGACTACATTTAGGGATCAGACCCTAACATGGTACATGGAATATAAGTCTATTATTTAGCAGGAATCTGCTTCGGGAATTTCAGAATCCGAAGTTAGACTGCCAATGCATTACAAAAAACAAGGAAATAAAGTAGAAGGAAGGAGAGGTTGTCTCGGACTACAACTAGTGGTTCAAAATCTTGTTGGATAGGTTGATGTTCCAGATCCAGGATGTGCATCACAAAGAATGGTTCATTGCAGGGTTGCTACCCCATATTCGAGTCTATCTCACCCAAAAAAAGGTGATGACTTAGGATGAGGCGGTCAAAATTGTGATGCACTTGGAAGCCACACCTAGAGGCGCAGAAACATCGATCGGGTTGGCGCATGCTCAATCGCAACTAGCCAACCTAACAATATAGTTGCAAGATATGTCAAATTCTAAATTCATGTGTGAACATGTGTGGTGCACTACGTGACGCTCAGAAGGGAATCAACAAGACGAGTGCACGATCCTTCCAAATTATGTGGCGATTAGCGCATTGATTCCATTTCCATTTGGACAATCAGAATGGTGTGAAATATGCCGCTAGTGGGGCCATGTTCCACCCCACTACCCCACCTCACAAAATTATCAAGAAACACATCACACTCCCTTCTTTGAATTATGTAAGTCCACTGGCCATGATATCAATAGGTGTTTCTACCACTAAATGATTCAAGATAACACCCCAGATGCATTCCGAGTGCAAGAGGAACAAAAGGGTGGTGAGCACAGGGTAGACGATAGAGGTAGATATCAAGGAGGAATGTGAGGTGGGCATATACACGATCGAGCATGAGGATATGGTGGAGGAGTTGACAAACCCCCCACATGCTTCAATTGCAATGATATTGGTCATGTATCGCAATTCAACACTAATCCATGTGTGCTCTGTGCATATTGTTATAGTCCCAAACATGTAATTGAGGATTGTCTAGATTTTCTTAAAAAGATGGAGGACAAGAAGGGTAACTGTAACATGGTGCATACTGAGCCACACAAAAACTAGAAGAAGAAGGGAGAAGGAAATGTCTGAGTAGTAACCTATGGAGGGGAAAATACAGGGGCATATTTTGAACTCGGAGAAATTTTGGGTCAACAAGCAGAAGGAAAGATCTGGAAGGCCCCCCAACCTAATTTTTTATGCGGCTTAGCAAAAACATTTTCTACGCGATGTGCAATGAGCCTTGGAGGAAGAACAATTGCATGAGGATCTACAACGCATGACTCAAATGTCCCCCGAAGAGGAACAGGTCTGGGAGGAAGTTCAAAGGGTGACATAGAGGTCACTAGAAGAAGCTTGGATCTGTGAAGAAGTATAGCAAGCAACACATAGGTTGTTGCAGGAAGCATGTGCGCGCGAAGAGATACATAGCGCAATGCAAAGATCTTTGGAGGAATCTCACATGCATGAAGAAATATAGTGGGTCACCCAAAGATCAATAGAAGAAGCACGCAAACAAAATATGTTGCAAAGTGTTAAGGAGGAAGCATATGAACAATGCCAAGAAGAGTTGCAATGCATAACATGACCTTGATTTCATGGTAGAGGGAAAATATCAAGTCAATACCTTTTTTCACTATTGTTTGTTGTTTCTAAAAGATCCAAAAGTTGCAAGCAAGATGAATCGAATGTTAACTTCTTATATGAAAGAACAAGGAGAGGAGAACACCATTGGAGCTCCATTGCCAAAAAGGGATGTCTTCTAGGTTAGAAAGAAAAAGCACACTGAATGAGAGTTTAATATGGAATTTGAGCTCTGTGGGTATGATATGGATGGAGTCATGATGGATCTAGGATCTGATGTGAAAAATTTACCCAAAAAGTCATGGGAGGTGATGGGGAAACCAAATTTGGTTTGGTCACCCATTCAAATTCGATTAGCCAACCAATATAAGATCTACCCCATAGGTTGTATGGAGCCGGTTGAGGTGAATATAGAAGGACTAAAAACAAAGGTCGACTTCAAAGTCATTGAAATCATGGATGATTCAAATCCCTACCCTGAAAAATTGGAATTTTGAAAACTGAAGCTAAAGTAGCTAGAGCATCAACAATCTAATTCTAACCCCTTGAAATTGTTGAGAGACTATATTCTGAAAATTATTCAATCAGGTCAATCACTATGTTCCTATATTCTCTTAACTTGGGATGTTTTGCTTGATATATTCCCTTCCCCTGATTTATGATCAACTTAGAATCTCCATGTAAAACTATCTTCCTAGGACCCATTTCTTTCAAAGTCTTCAATCCCAATACTAATGCCTCATATTCAACCATATTATTTGTGCACTCAAAAGCAATCTTATAAGAACAATTTTTTGTGGCCAGTATGGGGGGGTTAATCCACACACCAACTCTTGCTCCTTCTCTGTTGAAATCTCCATCAAAGTTCATGTTCCACATCTCATTCTCTGCATTGTCTTGTTGTTCTGAAATTTTCTCAGTTTGTTGATCAGATTTGTCTTTGGAAGTCATATCAGTGTTTGGCACCTTATCTTCAAAACTCAAATCATTAAAGAAAATAGAGGAGCCACTCTCAATTTCCACAGACTAAATGGGATGGTTGTTTGGCTGGGATTTTTTACTGACCATGTATTTAAGCAATACTTCCCTGTACAACCTCCTATCTTGACCAAAAACATGAATAGTGGCATATGACATATCCATTTGCAGAGTCCCTTTAAACTTTGCAGCCCATGACCTAGATAACAACATTCCAAACTTAGGAGGGATATCAACAACCACTACATCCATGACCATATTTTTTTTTGGAATTTGAGACAAAGATACCACCAGATCTTTGATTAGGCCCAGACACTTCACCTTACTTGAATCAAAGGAGAAAAGAACTTTGTAAGGAATTGTAATGTCCAGGCCCAATCGGTCCATGACCACCTTGGGCATCAAGTTATGGGATGCTCCTAAATCCAACATAGCATTGTGCATAATCATATCATGAGTCTTTAGACTGACATATAAATGGGAGACCTCATCAACATCACTACTCTCCTCTACTTGTGGGACAAACGAGATGGCAGAATGATCGTCTTGTATATTCAAAGTATCGAAAGTTTCTTCCATCTTGAGCATCTTAATAATTTGATTTCTATATTCACTACTCTTTATCAACTCATTGAATGGAACAAAAATTTTAATTTTAGCCATCTCACTTTCAAAGATAAAGGAAGAAGAGGTTTTCTCTACCTCTTTGATGATTGTCTCCTTTCTTGTTTCAGGTATTTTCTTTGGAGGTTCTTCCTTCTGCTTTCCTTTATCCACAACATCCTTTGCAATAGAGTCCTTATTAGGCTAACTTGAAGAAGGTATATTATTTTGAGCTTCTTTGGTAGGATTTCCCTTTGAAGGATTTGCAGGCACCTTTTTGTTTCGAAGATTATATTTTTTCCGGAATTGCATGATGGCATTCTGCATCCCTGTTTGGTAATCTTTTTTTCCACTGACAAACTTTCATCATTCTCTTGCATGAATATTTCATTTGCATCCATGAACTGATCATGTTCTTCTTTAGTCAAAAATACCTCTATTTCATCACCATCACAACAATGCATATCGTCTTCAAAATTTTCATCAAAATTCTCATTTACATAATTATTTTGAAAAGGAGGTCTTATTTGTTTATCACTTTGGTTCCTCTGATCTCTTTGTTTGATTTGTGAAACTATTGGTCTCCTCTGATTCATGGGTGGAACATCAACCTGCTCTTTGGTATTAGGATTATTATCTAAAGACATAATTTCGATGAGTTTCTCCAATATGGTATTCATCATCAACTCAAACCTCTCTTCTGATGACTGTGATGTTGAAGGATGTGCCTTATCTTGAACCGTGTTCATGTCCCTGTCAGAGTTATATTTGATCTTTCCTGAAGCCATTACATTTACTTCAACTTCTATTGCATCACTCATCATATCATCTAGTGAAGTAGATCTTCTCTCCCTCAACAACAAAGCAAAATCACTTTCAAAGGAATCAACATATCTAAGTTGAGAAGCTCTAGGTGGAGGTTTTACTTCAGTAGGAATTGAGTTGTCGACTTTTATAAATCTAGTTGAAAACTCCTACATTGTTTCATCAAGTGACCTTCTCATGTTGTTATACTAGATTAACAACTGAAGGGGAATTTTATTGTCACGCCACTTTGCAAGAAAAATTGTTTCAAAGGCTTCAAAATTTAGGATACTTGTTGTTGGGAGAGATATGAACCACTTTCTTACTTCTCTTGCAAGACTTTGTGCCAAAAACCTCATTTTTGCATCTTCAAAATCTACTTCTAAGTCTACAAAATCATTGAACCAATCTAAGAGTTTTTGGGCTAACACATTGCCTTCAACATCATACAACTTAATCCTCTGATTATACTCCCGAGGCAAATCATGTAAATGAGCGGGTAGAACAAGAGGGGAAAACCTAGATTCCATGGTTGCAGTAAGAACTTGAAGTGGTTGTTGGTTCTGAGTAGGAATGAAAAGAGGTTTAGTAGAGGAAGCTAAAATTAAATATTGGAACCTCTTCTCGTCAAAGATGAACTCATTCAAACAAGACTCAGATTTAGTTATGAACAAAGTTTGCTCAAATTTCAAATCAAAATCAAGGTCTTCAATTATTGTCACTCCATATTTGGGAAAGGATAGATATCTATCTAGACACATAACTGGGCTTCTTGGCTTTTATTTTATTTTTTGTACAATTTTCTCAGGATCAGACACAGGGATTACTGCTTCTGGGTCTGCATTGCTCCTGGTATGAATTCTCTTGGGAGCCAGGATTTCTCACTCAAACTTCTTTATGATACTGGTCTCTTTATAATGGATTCTCCAGGGTAAATTTAGTTTCATCCAATAAGGTGTTTGATTCACTATCACCCTCAGGAATCAAATCTGAAGATTTAAGTCATTCTTTTCTTAGGGAAAATTTCACTTTCAATCCCCGACAACGGTGCCAAAATTTTAGCACTCTATAAAAAAAATTTGCTGATAAAACAAATGGCAGAGGTAACCTACAAACCAACTTTAGAGTTGGGTACTAGCCTTCTCAGCTCAGAGAGGGATCTCTCATGTCACTTGGAGTTTCTTTGACAATCAATAGCTAGGTTTTGTTGTTTTGGGTTTTTTTTTATAATTTTGATGGCAAGGAAGGGGAGGGACACTTAGGGCTATGGAGTCAAACTTATGAAAATGAATAGAAACAATGACTGGCCAGTCGATCTATCCAGAGGATAAAGGCTAAATGAGGTGATAAATATGAGTTATAATTTGTAATTTTGCAGAGTGTAGGAAGAAAAAGAAAACATATCCCCTATGGCATTGCTAGAATGTATCATGAGGGTTAGAGTGAGACAACATGCTACCAAAAGGAGGAAGGAGGGGGGGGCAGAGGCAGTAAGAAGAATGCCCCAAGGAGGAGTTTGATGAGGTAGAGGTTCCCAAGGCAACACATCTATAATCGAGCCATTCATCCCTCTTCTGGCCTCTCTACTTTTGAGGTATGTTTCAGTTATCACGTATCACCTTCACGTAGTACATCCTTTTTATCCACACAAATTTGTTAGTTGCTTTTATAACTACATTAGAGCATTAAATAAATGAATTCTGAATTATTTAGGAAGAACTTAACACAGTTTAAATTGCTTCAGCCGAGAGCATCACGAGATGAATTATGGGCCTTTGACTATCCAATTTAAATAGAAGACAGTGAAAATGAAATCAGAAATATAGGAAATACACACAAAGAGAGGAGGCAAAACTTAGATCACCACCATTAGAATATTTTCATGGAAACTTCAAGACTTCTGCATGTGTATTCAATTCTGCTTCAGAAAATTATGATTTAAGTTCTGAAACAACTAAAATCGTGCCCTTTCACTTCTTCCAACACTAATACATTTGGAACTCCTAATATTTATACAAGTTTGAGTCCCTTCGATTTTAAACCAATTACAATGATTTAAAAATGAAATGTTTCAGTTCTTGAAACTAATTACAATAATTACAAGGAACAATTTCATTTTTGGAACCAATTTACAATGCTTAGCAAGAAACCATTTGGTGATATGGCTTATAACTCCTTTGACGCTAAAGTTCCTTTCTTGTCCACTTGTTATGTTCTGGTCTTCCACCTGATATTCCATCTTCAATGACACATGTACATCATCTATTGGTCCCTAGAAAACTGCACTTTGTCTTACCCAGCCATACTATCTCCTTCCATTGCAAGTCAGAAGGGATATCATAATCCATCATTTCTTTGATCAGGATCTCTAAGTCAATGTAGGAGGCATATGTCATGACTAGTAGTCCAATTTTCACTGCTTTGAACAGATTCATAATCTCAAAATATGTAATCAGATGTTCAACCAGGGTTGCTCCTTCCAAGTTTTCCTTAAGGGTTTCAAACTTGCAGTGATCCATTCTGCAATGAGTAAGTCGAGCGTTGTATTCTTCCTGATCATATAATTTTCCTTTTCCATCCCAAAATGGTGGGAGGCCTTTAATAAACATTTCTTCAAACAGATACTTGAAATCTTTCACACTTTTCTCCATCTGTGTTGCCTTGGTTTGGACAGATTTCAGTAGGTTATGTTTAGAAATAACCCTCCTAGCCTAGATGATCAAAGTAGTTCTATCTTTAAATCCAATGGTCTGAAGTTCTGTGGTAGGGGTGGAGTTTAGCAGGTTTATGGCATTTTGGGCCCACTCTGATGGTTTCTTTGCTAAATTCGCATTCACAACAATGCACCTGCTTCTGGTTGTGATGGCTATGTTGTCTTTATCATTGATGAAATTCAAATACACTATGAACTTGGCAACTTCAGCAGTTATAGAGTCCCATATGATGTGATTGGCTCCCTGCAATAGGCCTTTGCCTCTCAATCTCACCTTCAACTTATCTATCCTTTCCTGCAAGGCTCCATTCTCCTTTTGAAATTGAGCCATTTTTTCATCCTTTGCTTGCATTCTTGCTTTAATTTCTCTATGTTCCCTTTTATCCCTTTGATTTCTCCTTCTTTCGGGTTGACTTGTGACATGGCCTAGACGAGTCCTTCAGTGATTGGCCTAGATTTTACAGTAGGAGGTACAACTAAAACCTTTATTAGCAATTATGTCCATCCTTGTGACCAATTCACCTTTTCTTGTTCTAGTTGCAATGCCTTAGCCTTGTAGTCCAATGGCTCTTGACGAAGTGTCTCATTTTCTTGTTCTAGAGAAACCAATTTTGTTGTTTGTGGATGCTCTGTAGAAGACATTTTCAATTTATTCTTCAAGATTTAAATCAATTTGTCCTTCTCATTGAATGAGGATTTCACCCCTTGGGGGACTTTAGATTCTAGCCTCCTGACCTGAGTCTGCCAAGCTTTGATAGATGATTTTTCTTGCCTCAACTGCGCTTCCAATTTCATCGAATAAGATGACATCTTTGAATTATTCAATATTAAACTCAGGTAGTCAAAATACAATATATCACTAGTGTTCCTATGGCATTTAACTTTGTTTGGAGCACTGACGTTGCCATACCTTATCTTTATCTCAGATACTTTATCTTCATCTTCTACTGCAATGTTAAAGGTCCTCTTCTCAATATCCCTTACTATGAACATAGAAGATTTGTGTTGAGAAATATTTTCCACTTCAGGGACTAATTCCCTCATCTCACCCAGAGCCATGTTTCCTTTCTCAACATACTATTTTGCCAAACATTCTTTAGATTGATAAGTGCCCCAGATCTTTTATCAAAGATGTGTTTTTTTCTGCTAAAGGTTCTTGAGATGCCTTCACTTTGGAATTTGCTTCCCTTCAGTGGTAGTACCACCCTCCACCATATCCAGGTTTACTTGTTATTTAGGATCTTCCTCCTCTAAATCCACTATATGTGGAGACTGTGTAATCTTCATCTTTTTAGGAGAAATCTGTTGATCACTGGTGCCCATGGCCTCTGAACTGCTTCTCTTAATGTAAACACACATCTTAGGAACTTTGAATATTAGTTTTTGAGGATCTTGTTGTGTTTGACTTCTTTGCAGGGTTGCCTCCACTTGTGGTGTCTAACTTTGTTGCATGGTTGCCTCCACTTGGTGTGTTTGAGTTGTTTGCAATATTGCTTCCATATCAGCAAAGACTTCTAGGTTTGATAGTTTATCAAAAGCCTCAACATGTTCATTCTCATAAGGGGCCTGTTTGTTCATCAATATTCTATTGGATATGATTTGGTGTGGATCATATCTCCTTCCTTGTAGATGTGCAAAACTGAACTCTTTGAGCTTTGCTTGAATATGAGATAAGCAAGATTTGGCTTTGACAATGAAAGGGCCAATGATAAAACGGAACTTGAGGTTGGATCCTTTGCGCAACTTTAGGAAATTCTCTGTCTCAAATATGATTCTTTGCCTGATGAATTCAAGGGCAAAGACTCCGGGGGTGAGAAAAATATGCAATAGATAGGGGGATTCATGAAAACCATAAACCCAGATTATTGTTGAATGCATGAAAAATACCCATTCCCCTGCTCTGTTTTCTGGATTTGGATGCAGATAGCCCTCATGTCATCCAAAAATCTAGGTAGGCTAGTGTTGAAAATCAAACTGCAAACTTTGGACATAACTTTGTTGATGAAGATGAGCAATGTAATCCTATTACATTCAGTTGATGTGAATGATGCTTTAAGAAATTTTCTCTTATTGGTTTCCAAAAAAGTATTCAGCAAGTAGGTGTAATATCTTAAATGCCTTAGAGAGTGAAAATTCACTAGTTGTTTATGGATATTATTAGCTATGAATTGATCAAAACTGATGTAGAATGATAGACCAGACTCTGACTTGAAAAAGACAAATAGGAAACCGAGCATGACTTCGACCACATGTTTGTCATTATCTAGACCTAAGACCTAAGTCAAAATGGAACATACCCATTGGACTTAAATAAGCATTATACTCACATTCATTGGCAAAGACAGACTCTCTAAAAAATGTTTTGGTTTGACAATTGTCTGTAAAAACAGATCTATGACTTCTAATGGAAACTCTTTGTATAGCATAATTAGATTTTCTTCATTGAAAGGTTCAAAAACTACCGAGAAAGACTCTGGTATACCAAGGGAATATAAAATTGATAGACTCTCTACCCTACACATGACCTATGACCCCTATTTATTTACGACGACTTTTTCTTCATGTGAATATTGGTCTACGCACCAACCTATGAATTCGGGAAAAGGGAAAGCGACTTCAACAACATAAGGGACTATGGTGGCCTGGACTTCTTCAAGGAATGGTATACGCCTTCCTACATTATCAGACAGATTGCTTCTGAACACAAAGATGGGCAAAATGGTGATTTCGGTGTTGAAAACGGCTGAATATCGATCAATTAACGCTTCTTCATTTGACATGGGGTCTTTGTTTGTTACTGAATTTATGATAGGGTCCATGGAGGTGATGAAAAATATGTGGAAATGAGCAGAAATGGCATGAAATTGGCGTATTGTTGAGATGTAGTTGAACGAGGGTGGTCACGCCAAGTTTCAAATGGTCCAGTTGTTCGAAATAATAATAAAATACATAACAAATCCCTTTATATACTTTTCCAAATTTTGAGGGCACGAGGAAGTGGTTTGGGGCAACCCGCTTCTCACCCCGAAATGCACCCGGTGGCGCCACGTGGTCCCGAACAAAAACCACGATTTAGATTTTGGTCTCTTTCTAAAATTATCCTTCACGCAACTTATCCCCCTGAAATGATCCTCGATCGCCGATCTGGAGTGCTCGCGATCTGTATTGTATCAGGTCCCATCAGATCCGTTCTCTCGCCAGATTTATCCTATCCCTCCGTATTTATCCTCTTTCCTAACTTGACATGATTATAAACCGGTTTAGCACCTCACCAAATAATGAAATCTTGATTTCACATGAAATTTTTAATGGTGACTAATAGTGTCCATGATCCTTTCCCAACTCCATTCATAGAGGATGTGATGGTGAATGTTGGAGGTAGGGAAGCCTACTCCTTCACAGATGGATTCTCTAGATATCATCAAGTTCATATTGCAGAGGAAAATCAGGCCAAAGGCACCTTCTTAACTAAATGGGGGTCCTTTGTATATATATTCATTCCCTTTGGATTGAAAAATTTCCTAGCAGATTTATGGGATTACCAAACCACGTACAAAAGGCTAACTAAGAACACACCTTTCAAATTAGTCTATGGGAAGGAAGTGATCATGCCATTAGAATTTGTGGTTCCCAACCTTCGAGTTTCACTCGCAACTCATATGACCAATGATCAATCTGTTAGCACTGAAAGTTACACTTTGACTGCTAAAGTGCAAGCTTAACACCCATCAATAGGTTTATGAGGTAAGTCTTAAAATGTGGTGTCAAATGGATAAAAATCGGTCTAGTAATGTTAAAGCACAGGAAAATCTAGATGAAATGCATCAGAAAAAGAGGTCGTTTTTAACTTAGATCAAGGTTTTGAAGATTAATGTGGATAGATGGAAGACTTTAGTGAGATAAGTGAAGCAAGTCTACCACTAGCATCAGGCTTTACCAGTAGACAAAAGGAAAGAAAAGCTTTAGATACAAGAGCTTCTTAAATCCAAGCTAAGAACTCTGAGAAAGTTATAACATAATCATAATCAAACCTTCATTCCGATAAAACTACAAAACATCATTTGAATCATTCAATGACAGTAAAATTTCAGAGTGAGAGAGAAACAAGATGGAAAGAGAGAAACTGAACTTCCATTCAACAAAATTTCATCAAGTCTGGTACATTAAATTGGAGTAGGATCTGTTACATTAATATCACCAAAAGAGTCTTTTACATCAACCATTCAAACCTTCCTTGACAGGTGGAAACCTCCAAACAAGGTGAATATCCAACAACTATGCAAAAACAAGAGTTTGCAACGCCAGTTCAAATATAGCTTGGACACTTCGAGGAGGTTGTTAGTTGATGGTATGACATAATCCTTGGAGAAATGGTTAAATGTAGGCTCTGAAAACCATAAATCCTCCTTTACATGATCAATCTTATGTGTTAACACAACCCCTCTAGCATAGGTTGGACGAGCTTATGGAATTCAATGAAGACCGTATAACGGAAGGTTTCATCCAATTAGTGTAAAAATATAGACAAAAGGCCTAACACGATTGTTGGACGCTTGGGCTAGCATTCTCAAGGAATTCTCCAAGATCTTGTTGAAATATTCTACTGTTCCATTTGCCTGAGGATGATATGGGGTACTCTTCTAGTGATAGACTTCAAACTCCTCAGTCATAGCCTAGATGGTACTATTAATAAAATGTGTGCCTTGATCACTCATCAAAATCATGGGACATCCAAATCTTGTAATCACCTTCTCAAATAAAAAGTGTGGTGTTGTCTCTGCGTTGTAATCCTTGATTGGTGTTGCTTTTTCCCATCTGGTTAAGTATTATGTCGTATTAATGATGTATATTTCTCCTGAACTTCTTCTTGGTGGATTAATAGGTCCATCTGTTTCCCATTTGTCAAATGCCTGAACAATTACTTGGTGTCTTAGGGGCATCTCTTCCCTCCCATTGGGTTTTCCAAGTCCTTGACAGACATCACAATTCGGGAAATATTCTTTTTCATCCTTATGAACTATGGGCCACCATAAGCCTACGTGCAATACCTTTTGTGCAGTATTGTTTCCTTCATAATTTCCTCTAGCTATACCTTCATGAGCTTCTGCTAGAACCATGGGTCATTCATGCTCCATCACACACCTTCTCAAAATTCTATCTGCTTCCAGTTTGTATAAATGTCATATGATTAATTGATAGTCTGCAACTCTAACTACTAGGTTTTTCTTCTACACAGTACTAAACTCCTTTGGGACAACTCTTGTGCTCAAGAATTCAATGATATCAACAAAGTATTGATCAGCTATCTATACTGAAAATAATTGTGCATCAGGGAATTTGTCTTCTAAGTTCTTAGGTTCTTCTCCATTGGTTATTCTTGATAAGTGATCTAGTCCTGGATTCAACTTCCTTGGTTTAACTATTACTTCAAAATCAAATTCTTGGAACAATAATAGCCATCTACAAATCCTCCCCCTAACACTGGCTTGCTGACTAGATATTTGAGGGCAGAATGATTTGTGAACATTTTAAAGTGCTTTCCCAATAATTAATGTCTGAATTTTTGCAGTGCATACACCATGGCTAGGATTCTCTTTCTATTGTGTTGTAATTCTACTCTGATTCAGATAACATCCTGCTTACAAAGGCTATAGGGTGATCTACGTCACCTGCTCCTAGCTTCTCCATAATTTCTCCAAGTGTTATTCCTAATGCATCTACATGCACATGAAATGTCTTTTCTCAATCTGGAAACAATAAAATAGGTGTTGTCACCATCTTCTCCTTTAAAGTATCCACCTTCTTCAACAACTTTTCCATCGGCATGGTAATATATGCATACCCCTTGATAAACTCCTTGTAGTACCATGTATTTCTAAGTGTGGCCATTAATTGGCACACTAAATTTGGTGGTGGTAAGTTCATAATTACAACAATCTTATTAGGGTCAACCAATAACCCTTTTCTACATACCACATGTCCTAATAATATCCCAAAAGGTGTGTCGAAAATGCGTTCTTGATGTTTAATGAGATATGACATTTCCTGCATCTTTCCAACATTAGTCTTAGGACTTCTACATGATCTTTCAAAACACCAAACATAGCCCAGTCATCCATATATACTTCTAAGAACTTATGTATAGAATACTTAAATGTAGCTATGACCACTCTTGAAAACATAGTTGGTGCATTCTTCAATCTAAAGGGAATAACTATGTACTGATAACATCCCCATTCTTTAGCAAATGTAGTATTATTCCTATGCTCTTGATCTATTTTAATCTGATGATGGCATGAGAATCCATCTGTAAATGAATATGCTTCCTAGCCTCCCACATTCTCCAAGACCTCATCTGTAAAATGGGTAGGGAAAAGGATCATGTAAGAAAGCATCATTTAATTTCCGTACATATACAAAAATTTGTATTGCCCCTTGTTTCTTTTCCTGGAATACCATGGAACTGATCCATTCAGATTCTTCTACTGGCTCTATGATACCAACTTCTAGCATTCGGTCAATTTTTGCTTTCACTTTTTGCTTATACACTGGATTCAACTTGTAAGGTATATGTCTAATAGGTTTAGCATCTAGTTTTAGGGGTATCTTCATCTCACCCAGCTCTCCCACTATTCTTTTCACAAGTCATTGTATTCATGCAATAATTATGTTATCCTTTCTAGAGTCTGCTCATCCTAGTAGTCTCCAATGCTTGCCATTTTAGGGTTTTCTTCTTTCCCAATGTTGACTTTCTTGAACTTAATTGATGCAACAAATGATTATGAATCCAAAGATGGACCTTCCACCTCTCTCTCACCTTCAATCTCTATTATCTAAATGTTTCACAGATCATCTTCATTTGGCACTTCCTCTATGACATGATAACATGAGAGTAAGTCTTTGACTTTTTGCCTGTTCTGTTGTTGATACTCTATTATAATTTCCACCTCAGGTTCCTAAAAATTAGCATTCCTTGTATCAGCTTCAAGGATGAATCAATATTGGGGTTCTCATGCTCAAATGATAAAGTTACCACAAAATTTTGTTGTAATAATGTCCATTATGTACGAATAAAGTAATGAGTCCATTCTTCTGGTGGTATCAACCTCCATTGTGTTCTGCATTTCTCTTTGTGATCAACTAGTCTTCCTCTCCCGTCATATTTATGTAATGTGTTGTTCCCCTGTTCTGCGCCAAATATAATGTGAAGCAACCTTTTATATTGATACCAGTATTGAATTGTTTCCTTGTGCTCGCCCCGCCATCTTGCAGGTGTTGCATTGAGTGAAATATTTAGGGCTAACAACTTCTGATTTTCCAAAACTTCTTCCTCATAAATTATCAATAACTCTTCTAATTCATTCAAAACATGAAAAGTGTGGGGTTCTCTTATCTCTGTACCCACCCACCTTACTACATAGTCTATTCTTGTGCACCTACTTGTGGAGACTTCATGTAGTCTCTGCTTCCAATTTGTAACACCTCGGGTTTTGAGCCCCATATGTATTTTGTTAATCCATGAAAGGATAGAGTGCCCAAACAATTGAAAGAGGCCAGTGTGCCTAGGAAATGTAATGTTTGATCATTATTAATAATAAATACATCACTAGATGCTAGACAGACAAGGACAATATTTATAGGGGGTTATGATTCCACAAGAGAGGGGGCTTGAGGGGATAAGTATTTATTTTATATTTTATTTACCCGTTTTTGTTTTAATGGAGAATAAAAATTACATGAGATTCTTGGGGGGGACGCCAAGTGGTTCCTTAATTCTAAGAAATACATAAACACATCTTTGGTTTGTGGTGGGGTTTTTTTCTTCTTCACTCATGGTTCATCGTTCAGTGTTCACACCTTTCACCATGTTCTCTCTCCATTCACTCTTTCAACCACTCATATTTCCTCATTTTCATTTGGATTTGGAAGGGAAAACAATTTTTTGAAGAGAAGCCATGGTTTTGTTGGCTGTAAACATTGCTGGTGTATTCCAGCCATGAATTAAGGCCTACAATTATGAGATGCTTTGGCCTGTGTTCAGTTTTTATCACAGTTGCGAATCCTGAGAGTCCCAACATGGAGATTCTTGACTAGATGCACTAGAGACCTGGAAGGAGATGGACAGTCTGAGGGACTACATGGCAAAGAAGGGGGTCCATTCTCTTGGGTTGTGCAGGCTGGGTAGAAGAGAGCTAGTGTACTTGGATTGTTGTGGGTGATGAAAATCTTGTGAGAGCTTGAGTGTTGACTGGTTTGGGAAGCCGAGTGACACTCTGGAACCATCCTTGTGGATTCATAGCACTGGCTCAGGGGTGACATTTATTTTGAGACTTGGAACAATAGTGTCTACAATTGGGTGGAACGTCCTTGGTCTACAGCCAGTTGGTGATTTGTTTCATTAAATATAAGTTATATTTGTTATGGTTTTATTTACTTGTGTATTTATTTATCTATGAATTTCATATCCATAGTATGCATGCTTGTTGGTTATTGATGTGTACGACATATGGTTCATTTATTTTATGTTGTAGCATGAATATTGATCATGCATGTGAATACTTCTTGCATATTTATTAATTAAAAGTTAGATCAAAAGTCGAAATAAGTTTGGAAGTTGGATTGAAGTGGCATGACCGACCTGTGGGTGGCTAGGTACATTCCATATTGGTATCAGAGCTTCAAATTGAAACATTGGACTAGTATGGGTCGAAACTATTGGATAGGGTATTATAGTTAAGAATGAATATGTCCTTGAAATATTAAATCTCAGGAGAGATAGCATTGCAGAGATCGCATAGAAGCCAGAGTGTCATGTAGATAGAGATCCTTTACAAAGGATCATAGAATCATGACCATTACCTTTTGAATTTGAGAGCGATAACCACCGTGGAATCAAGGATTTTTGGATTGTTAGAATAGAAGACTGGTGAATGGGGACCATAAAATAAAGGTCAAACCAAACGCTGGGAGAGATTAAGTCACAACCATCAGATCGACCCTGTTGATCGTGAGTCGTTGATCGAAGCTGAGGAAGAGATGGAAAACTCCAGAACTTCTTTGTTTCGATGATTTTTGGGAAACAGGGCAAAAGCATGAAAAGGGATGAAGTCGCGAAGTCCCATCAACTGTTCGATTTGATAAGAGGCTCGGGTGAAATCTCAGTCCTTAGTTAGGGTCCTCTAGCGATGACCACTTTGAGAAGTTTAACTCCGGGAGAATCAAAACCTTTTAGAATTGCTATAACCTGGAGTCCCAGAGCACCGAAGTCCCGAAGTCCCATCGACTGTTAGATCCAGGGAAGGGCTTCGAAATTAATGTTGACAGTCAGATATAGCATTGGTGGAAGGATAGAAAAGTTTCATAACTTCGCCACTTCGGTGATTATTGGAGAATGGGAAAAGCCACAAAGTGTTGAATCCCCAAAGTGTTGGAGCCCCAAAGTGTCGAAACCACAAAGTGTAAAGCTTTCATCATGAAATCATGCAGGCCTTCATATCTGGGGCCAAGAATGTGGATCATCCATTTGATGGATGACGCGTCATAGGCCACATGGTAGGGGTTCCATGTGGGGACACGTATCACCAGGATTTAGTACCTTTTGGACCCTAACCTCTTCATTTTTTAGTGACATGTGGCACACATTCCATGGGTCCACATCACCATAGGTGACATTAGCATGCCATGTCATCTCCGAGATTATGGCCTCTGGGGATGTTCAATGTCTCTACCAATGAAAGTGTCAAAGTTCGAAGTCACGAATTCACGCAAACCGTTGATCTAAGATTCCTCTGGTACCTTCCTCAATTGTTAGATCAAGCAGTGGAAGGATCGCATAATCACTTCGACAGTTATCACTCCGGGGAAGTGGAATGACTAGAGAGTTGAAATGTTCCAGAGCACCGAAGTCCCAAAATGAATAAGGATCGTTCATCCCAACGCTTGATTAAGTCATGGTTGTTGGATCAACAGTGGAAGCATAGGGTAACACCTTCGACGAGTGTCACTCCAGGGGGGTTGAGAGACTTGGGAGTTGTAATGTTCTAGAGCATCGAAGTCCTGAATTGATTAGGGCCATCCATCTCAATGTCCGATTAAGTTGTGACCATCGATCTCGTTGAAGACTTCAGATGGGGTAGGACCATCCAGTCGATGGGAGATCAAATCTCAATCATCTGATCTGCTAAGTAGAGTTATTGGAAGGGCTTCGACGAAGTTTAACTCCATGAGAATTTGGATATTGAAAAGGGAGAATAGTCGAAGGTCGAAGTCCAGAGGACTTGGTCGCAGTGTCGATCTTATGAAAAGGTAACAAGGGTCAATTCGAGGCGCAAAATGACCTGGAAATAACCAAGCCCTTGGACATTGTGTTTGAGTATGATCATGTGTAGAATAATACAAAGGAAGGTGCTAAAGAGTGAATAAGCTTGTGGTTTCGAGCCATGGTCGCATGGAAAGTGGTTTGAAGGAAGAACCTATGCATAATTCAAATTCTGTACCAACTAAAGGATAACATGGAAGTGTTATAATATGGAGAATGATAATATATTCTTCATGAATTGAGAAGAAAAGGGACTTGTAGCATTGTTTGGATTTTTTTTTTAATATGCATAATTCTATCAAAATGGTGGCTTGCACATTTTTCAGAATTAGGGGGTGTAAACATATCAGTTCAGAATGCATATTCAAGAAATCGAATAAGGAGAGGGATCTTCCAGCCATGATAAAGAGGCCAAAGGTTATAATATCAGTGTTGGTAATGCAGAGATAGAATCCAATGGATACTAGGCCAGAGGGGAGCAAGAAACATTGATAGAGACTGTGAAAATCTTGAAACTAGAAGTGCAAAGTTACAAAGCAGATAATGAGAGACTAATAAGAGAACAAAATCAGATAAATTCTCAAGTGATGCAAATCTTAAATCAGTTGTAGAGGCAAATAAAGAATGGATCAAACTAAAAACAAGAGGAAGAGGGAAGATGCCATGGAAGGAGAGATGACCGCAAAAGAAGTGGTTATTCAATAAGTTGTAGAAGAAATCATAGGAATCACTCACCTCCCTATTTAGAAAGAAACTTGTATGCATATGAAGATTCACTAAGTAGCCCAGAGGTGTCTCCTATTAGGAACCAAAGAAAAAGACATGAATTGGATAGTTTGAAAGGAGAGTTGAGGAAGGTTAAGTCACCATCCTTTGATGGTGAAAGAGAAATGGAAGATGATGCTGAGGTATGGTTGGTTGGACTCAGGATGTATTTGCAATTGCATAACTATTGATCAAACCTAGAAGCCATAATTTCCACTTACCATTTACATGGGAAAGATTCTATGTGGTGGGATCAACTGAATCAAGGTGAGCACATTGACGAGAATAGGATCACTTGGAAGCAATTCAAGAAATATTTCCAGAAGGAGTACCTTTCAGAACACTTCTATGACAAGAAAATGCAAGAGTTCTTTGAACTGAGACTGGGAAGCATGACCATGGCAGGGTATGAAAAGAAGTTCATGGGACTGCTAAAGTATGTGGGGTTTATAAAGTATGAGAAGGTGAAAGTACAAAGGTTTTTAAGTGGATTACCATCCTTTTGTATAGAGAAGATTCAATATGATGAACCTAGGACTTTGACTGAGACCATCATGAAGGATAAGTACATGTATGATCAAGGAAAGGGTATACAGCCTATGGAGAAATATTGGAAGGATAAGAAGAAGGAGAAGTTGGATCAGAGAAAGAAATGATTCAAACCTCCTTTCCATAGAAATATCCCTAATAAAAATCATCAAGAGCAGTATGCTAAGGATGAATCCAAGAGAGAAGACTACTTGGGAAAAAGGGGAAGACAACCAATCCAATGTTGGGGATGCAAAGAAGATCATTTGTACAAGGATTTCCCTCACAGAAAGGACAAAGTGAAGACCATGCACAAAATCCAAGAGGCTACAACAGTAGAAGACATGGGAAGAATTTATGCAGCCTTAGATGATCGATAAGAAGAGTACCAATACAATATGATCAAGGTGGAAGGTAATATCATTAATCATCATGTTTCTATTTTAATTGATTCAGGAGAAATTCATTGTTACATTGATCCTAAAATAGTGGATACATTATGATTGGAGAAAAGGAAGCTTGAAGAATCAAGTTTGGTTCAGCTAGCCTCTAGAACCAAAAGGAGAATCCATGATATGGTCAAAGGTTGTTCCATAAGTCTTAATGGTGTGAATACTAATCTTGATCTAAATATTATACCATTGGGATATTAGGATATTCTAATTGGAATGGATTGGTTGGAAAAGTATCATGTTGTTCTATATTGTCATAAAAATACATTTACATGTCTTGATGAAGAAGGAAAACATAGCACTATGAAAGGAGTTCCAAGACCCATCTCTGTAAGGGAGATTTCAGCCTTACAGCTAAAGAGATGTTTCAGAAAAGGATGTCAACTGTATGTAGTCCATGTGGAGGATCCAAAAAAGACAAAGGGGCCAAGCCTTGAAGAATTTTCAGTACTACAAGAATTTGAAGATGTATTCCAAGAAATACCAGGGTTACCACCAAAGAGGGAGATAGATTTCTCTATTGATTTAGTGCCAGCAGCTTCCCTAGTATCAAAAACACCTTACAAAATGAGTACACCAAAATTAAAATAATAATAAATGAAATTGGAAGAATTATTGAAGAAAGGGTACATACGTCCAAGTGTTTCACCTTAGGGAGAACCAATACTCTTTGTCAAAATCAAGGATGGAACTTTGAGGTTGTGTATTGACTTTCGACAGCTGAATAAATCCACTATGAAGAACAAGTACCCTCTACCAAGAATTGATGACATGTTTGATCAGCTAAGTGGGGCACATATATTTTCAAAGATAGAATTGAGATCAGGGTACCATCAGGAAAGAATCAAGGAAGAAGACATCAATAAGACAACCTTTAGAACCAGGTATGGGCATTATGAATTTGTAGTGGTTCAATTTGGATTGTCCAATGCACCAACTGTCTTTATGTTCTTAATGAATGGTATATTCATAAATTATTTGGATAATTTTGTCATAGTATTCCTGGAGGACATACTTGTCTATTCTAAGTCAGAAGAAAAGCATGAACATCACTTGATATTGGTATCGCAAGTGCTGAGGGAACATCAGTTGTATGCCAAGCTTAGTAAGTGTTCCTTTTACCAAGAATAGATCCATTACTTGGGAAACATTATTTCAGAACAAGGTATAGCAGTGGATCCAGAGAAGATTGAATCCATTAGAGGATGTCCAAGACCCAAGAATGTTTCAAAAGTTAGATATTTTATGGGGTTAGTTGGTTAATATAGAAGATTTATAACAAGGTTCTCTAAGATTTATCATCCCATTACTTATTTGAAAAAGAAGGGATTAAATTTGAGTGGACATCAGAGTGTGAAGAGAACTTTAATCTGCTAAAAGAGTTACTTACTAGTGATCCTATTTTAAATATTGTTGACCCAAATGAAAGTTTTGTGGTATGTACAGATGCATGCAAGGAAGGACTTGGTGGAGTCCTCAATCAAAATGGACATGTCATTGGTTATGAGTCCAGAAAGTTCAAATAACATAAGAGGAACTATGCCACACATGACTTGGAACTTGTTGCCATTGTTCACACATTGAATATGTGGAGGCATTATCTCATGGGGAAGAGATTTGAATTAAGAACATACCACAATGGTCTGAAATATATTTTTGAGCATCCAACTTTGAATTCTAGGGAAACGAGATGGTTGGACATTTTAAGTGAATACGATTTTGGCATCAAGCATATCAAAGGAAAAGAAAATAAAGTTGATGATGCACTTAGTAGAAGAGTACATCTCATGCATGCTACAACTATTAGTATGCATCGGTCATATTTAAAGAGCAGAATTTTTTATGTTTTTGTCACAGATCAGCATTACCTAGAGGTAAAAGAAAACTTACAGCAAGAAAAGGTACAACAGAAAATTAAACAATATGAGATAAAGGAAGATGGATTACTTATGCATAAAAATAGAATTTATGTTCCAAGTTCCGGAGAAACTTAGGAGGTTGGTATTAAATGAAATGCATAATGTTCCATATTTGGGACATCTCAGTTACCAGAAAACATTTGCAGGAGTAAGAAGCCAATTATTTTGGATAGGAATGAAAAAAGATGTTTCTAGTTACATTGCCAGATGTATGGAATGTCAGGGAGTGAAGGTAGAGAATAGTCACACAACGGGTTTGCTACAGCCATTACCAATTCTAGAGAAGAAGTGGGAAGTGGTAACCATTGATTTTATAAATAAATTGCTTAGGACAACAAGAGAACATGATTCAATCATGATCGTGGTTGATAAATTGACAAAGGTTGCTCATTTTGTTCCTGTAATAACAACTCATACAACAACTAATATTGCAGAAATTTACATGAGGGAGATTGCTAGGTTGCATGGGATACCTAAGACAATTGTCTCATACAAAGATAAAAAGTTTACTTCAAATTTCTGAAGGGGATTGTTTAAAGTTTACTTCAAATTTCTGGAGGGCCTGAGGGGCTAAGTATTTATTTTATATTTTATTTACCCATTTTTGTTTTAATGGAGAATTAAATTCGCATGAGCTTCTTAGGGGGAAGGCCAAGTGGTCCCTTAATTCCAAGAAATGCATAAACCCATATTTGGTCTATGGTCGGGGTTACTTCTTCTTCACTCATTCACTCACTCACTCATGGTTCATTGTTCATTATTCACATCTTTCACCCTATTCTCTCTCCATTCACTCTTTCACCAACTCGTATTTCTTCATTCGCGTTTGGCTTATGAAGGGAAAACGAATTGTTGAAGAGGAGCCATGTTTTTGTTGGCTGTAAATACTACTAGTGTATTCCAACAATGAATTAAAGCATGTATGTTTGAGATTCTTTGGCATGTGTTCAGTTTTGCTCACAGCTACAAATCGTGAAAGTCCTAGCATGGAGATTCTTGACCAGAAGCACTGGAGCCCTGGAAGGAGATGGATAGTCTAGGGATTGCATGGCAGAGAAGGGGGTCCATTCTCTTGGGTTGTGTAGGCCGGGTAAAAGAGAGCTAGTGTAATTGGATTGTTGTGGGTGCTGAAAAGCATGTGAGATATTGAGTGTTGACTGGTTTGGGAAGCCAAGTGACACTCTGGAACCGTCCTTTTGGATTCATAGCCATGGTTCAGGGGTGACATTTCCATTGAGACTTGGAACAATAGCGTCTACGATTGGGTGGAACGTCCTTTGAATAAAGCCAGTTGGTGATTTGTTTCATTAAAGATAAGTTCTCTCTGTTATGGTTTTATTTACTTGTTTATTTATTCCGATGTGTATTTATTTATCTATGAATTCTGAATCCATAGTATGCATGCTTATTGGGTATTGCTGTGTATGACATATGGTTCATTTATTTTATGTTGTAGCATGAATCTTGATATATGCATGTGAATACTTCATGTATATTTATTAATTAAAAGTTATATCAGAAGTCAAAAGAAGTCTAGAAGTGGGATTGGGTACGTTACACAATTCTCTAGACCTGTATCTGAATCTGAGGCAAATTATGTAATGCTTCTCTAGCTAAGTACCCCATCTGCAGTTGGGTTGACATAATATTATTCTCGCACGATATTCCTATATAATTGATTTATTTGTTCCAAGTCTAAACATGTTGCCTCTACAAACATTTTTCCTTGTGAGGGATCAGATGGTGCAATCACTCTGTACTCGCCTGATTGAAAAGTCATTTTCTGTGTCTTCAAGTTGATCACAACTTGGTTATAAAATTCCCAGTCCAATCCAAGTAATGTTGGGTAGGGTGTTGTGCCATCTACTATTTCTATAACTTCGAAATCTACCATAGTGTGCACTCCATCCAAGTCTATTGTCACACATTTAAGTCTTCCAATCAGTAAAACTTTATGTTGATTTTCCAATTTCAACTAGACTGGTAAATATCCTAATATGGGTTTCCCCATAAAATGCCATGTCTTCTTAAGTAAGACATTCACTTTAGAGCCTAATTCAAGTATGATATCTTCCATATTGAAATCCCCAATGTTGGCATTTAACCTGAATTCCCTACTTGTTCTTCTTCTCGTATGAAGATGATTAATTGTCTTATGTTCTAATTTCCCTTGTACTTTTATGTTACATATTTCTAGCAAGTTCCGTAAGACCTTAATGGATGATGGATCATTCAATAACTTAACACAGGATTGCATAAAAATCTTTATGTTACTTGCTTTCTCTCAAGGTTATCCTTTGTTGGTATGATCCATTGAAGGTGGCATCTCGTACATTGGTGGATCCTGAGTTTGTTGAACAATTGATGTAGATGCAATGTTATATTTTAGAATATATTGTATGGATTCCTTAAATGTCTCATTTTCTTTCCGTGCATCAAAATTCTTATGTGGCTTAATGTTCTTCTTGACCCACTGGTGTTGAGATAGATCCTTCTTTGTTGCATCAACTCCCATCTTGGCTCCTCCTCGAGTAACTATGTTGATATTCTTCCCATCATCCTTGGATTATTTAGAAATCCATTGGACATTCTGATTGTTCTGGTTCCTTTTTTCCTGTATTTTTTCCAAGTCTGTCGGGAGGTATTATGTGTTGTGGTCTGTTGGGCGACAATACATACATGTTGTGGGTGGAAGTGGACATACTCTTACATAATGTCCTGGTTGTTGAAAATTGTGGAAAAATAATGGCCCTCTGCCTCATCCAAATTCTATTATGCCTCGACCTCCACCTCTGAATCCACCTCTATCTCTGCGTGATGCATTGTATTGGGGTATCTGGTTATACCGTGAAGGATTATACTGCGGCTGAGCATTGTTATATTGCGGCTATGCAGGATTGAATTGTGGTTGTGCATTATTGAACTGTAGTGTAGCTTGACCTATCATCATCTCTTCTTGCACCCTGTAGGGATCTGAAGTTCTTTCTCTCATCAGTTCTAACATTCTACATTCCTAGTCATCATGACCCAATGACTTGCAAAAATTGCAGTGGGAAATTTTTTTCAATGTCGTATACTTCTACATCAGTGGAAAATGATATGGATCATGCCCACATGTCTTACAAATTTTACATCATGGTCATCATGTTGGCAAGGGGTTTGGCACCCCTACTACCAAGTACTGTGCAAAGTTTGGGAATTCTTTCTTGTGGTGTCCTTATGTCTTACATAACGTGCACCAAACAAATTATCTCTTTTCTTTCCCCTTATTTTGGCTCAACTGAAATATTAGATTCTTCATATCCTCTTTCATCTCTTCTATTGTTCAATCTATTTGTTGATATTGGTTTTATTCTAGATGCAAGGATGACTACAGAGCCTCTCCTTGAGTTTGAAACCTCTTTTGTCTCAAAGTATAGTTCAAGTGTGGTAATAGTGAGTTCACAAATAACTACCTATGTTGCATGTCAGTAATAGAGTACTGCAACTTACCTTTCAGATGTTTGAACCTTTGATCAATCTTCCGGGCATAATCACCTAGGTTCTACCTGATCTCAATCATTTTTTTCATGTACCAGTCTTGTGATCTTGGCTTCTGAAATTCATTTACCAGCAATGTTTTCACCTCTGCGACAGTCTTTGGTACTCCTTGCAGACTATTTTCATCAAGGCTCATGTACCAGTCTAGTGCACAATATCTTAATGTTATTGCCAACTGTGCGAATTTTGTATCCTCATCTATGACCTTCTTTGCTTCCTAGATATTTACACATATGAATATATTATTCTCGGGGTCCTCTTATGCCTCTCCATGAAACTATGGTAATCAAATAGTGGGATCTAATCCATCCATTTTGAAACTTGTTGAACTACTGCCTCTGCATGGTGTAGATAGTTGTTTGTTACTTCATGAACTTGTACCTCTAGTTGGTTTCTCTCTATTGGACCCCTAACCTGCTGCCCCTCTTTTACTAAAAATTGGTTGTCTAAAAGCTAGTGTTCCTTCAAGTGTATTAGTCACACATGGGGTTGTAGGTTCCACACTAACTGTGATCTGGAATAGAGTTCTGCCTTTTGTTCTTGACCATGGACCTCTTGTTTTCCTTTCATATGTTGCAAGCATGATTTCCTCAATCTTATCCATATCCCAGAGATCCTCTATCTCTTCTTCATCGCTCGCCAAGCCCTCTCTGTCGACTATGGTCCTCTTTTTGTTATTCATCTTATATTGGGAAGGTCTATCACTGCAAGTCTTTCTAGATTTTTCCATTATCTATTTTTCTTGGTCCTCATCCATCATGATTGGGTCCATGGCCTCCTTTTGATTCCCTTTATCCATCTCCCTATCCACACTTCATAATTTTGTCAATGCTTCCCCCCTTTCCCCATGCACACAAGGAAGTTTAGTTGTTTGATTTCATGGTCATCACACCTTTGTCATACAATAAAATATTGATACAAGTATATATTGATCTGATGTACCTACCTCTGTGTCCCTTTAGAAATTATTTCTCTACAGCACTGTACGAATTCGCAATATCAACTCAAAATTCAGTGATAAATTCTACAATAATATTGTATAACCAAAAATCTACTACGCGTGTAAATTTATTATTTACTTGTTTCAACTGTGCGATCTCCACAGGATGACACTATAGCTGTCTGATCCGATTTGTAGGATTGTTGTCCTTCAACATCAATAACCACTCCTGCAATAGATGTGGGAATTTACAAAATAATACTTCATGCAAGTCTCTAAACACATATTTGGCAAGATATTTGCATGGTATATATTTAGGGTTTATGTTGTATTTTTTTGCAAACTCGAGTTCCTTAGTCCTTAACCATCTTTCAATATCCACCTTCGATGGATCCCATGGCTTGAACATTCCCTTCTACGTTTTCATTCTCCATTATTTTCTTCAACATATCCCTTCCAATCTATCAACAGATCCCTTCTAATCTATCATGTGTTGTTCCAGCTGACAACAGAACCATTTGTTGGACGCTTGGGATGACCCAGGTTTTGATCTCAATAGGTTTCCAAAAAAACCCTCAAACTATCAGCCCGCCTGGTAAACCAGAAGGAAACATTGCACAACAGAGTCTCACCCGAGATAGATTTATGGGGGACTGCAATACTCAAGTGTTTGCAGTCAAGGAAGGGATTGGAACTGTATTCTGATCCTTTTCCTCGCATTATTATTCATTCATATGTAACTAGTGTTCATTCATTCATCTAACTAGGAATGCATGTTGTGATTAGCTAATTAACCATTTATTCTTGAGCTGATACATAACATAACCAAAAAAAAACATTCAGACACATAAACATAGTAGATTTTTCGTGGTTCACCCCCCTATGGTTACATCCACAAAGATCTATCTCTTCTGCTCTTTTATTCATCTTTCTACAAAATATGCATTGTGTGCATTACATTCTTCAAGTTTACAACAAAAAGGGAGGGAAATTACCCTCTGTGAGGCAGACTAGACCACACCAGGCTCCACATCATGTGCTCTAACCCTCAAAACTAGCTTACTCAAACCAATCACTATATCTCCTTGACTAATCAATCAATGACCATGAACTACTCAAAAATTGACCAACCACTACTAGACCTCCTAGATCTTTATTTATACTATTATATTTGCTTATAACCATTACATGCATGTCCAAAACCCTAACCCTAACATGGTTAGGTTTTTCTGCATGCACGCCTCTCTACTTTTCCTTCTTTTTCTACATGCTACTTTTTCGCCACCTATGGCACGCACTCCAAAAATAGATCTTTCTCTCCAAAAATAGGCCCATGCCCAAAATAGACTTTCTTCTCCCAAAATAGGCCTAGGCCAACAATGACCATAAAATTCACCAGAAAATATTGTAGCTAGGATCTTTAGTCCTTTTCTATGACAACAAATATTTCTAGAATCCATGTAAGTTACACATGCCCTGGCTAGGCCTGTTCCATCTGGTCTACATCACTGAAGCATGTGACACCAAGTTGGAAACTTTACAAGGACAACCACTCAAAGGTCTCATTAATGACAGCAGGTTGAAAGTGTATTGTGGCCCTCAAGCATCAACCTCCAGCTAATGTTTATGTCATCCTTTACATAAAAATGTAGTCATATTGTCATAGATTGTACAATGTTTTCACATAGTACCTGGTGGACATAATTTTAACTTTCATTTTGATAGTACACGCAATTCAACTTCACTGGGGAAATCTGTCTAGTGGCAACCGAAGATGGATCATTAAAATTGCAAATTGTGGCATTGTACTTTCCCACCTACAACAATAGGCTCATTCCATATGAGTAACACGAGTATTTTCAATTCATGTACCTCTTACATTCCTCCACAAGCTAATGGTACCAAATGAGTCTTTCACATATGCCCCAAGTAACTCTTTAGGCATAACATCAAATTCTCCAATAACCCTCTACAGTATGACCAATCTACATTTTTTATCTGCCTGACTTATGCATCTTTCTCATCATTTCCCCATCCTTACCACCATCCATCTCCCCAAACTCCACTCTCTCTCTCTCTCACGCCTATATATTCCTATGCCCCAACCCCTAGCCCTCACCTTTGCTTAACAATTTATTGTTGTGTTTTCCTAGATTCCCCTTCATGGAATACCTTAGTTGGTTCTCCATCAGTGTTTCCTTATCTACTCGACTGAGCAACCTCAAAGGTTCCTCTTTCCTCTTCCAACTTTTCCTGTATCATCGTTGTGATTCCTCACTTGTTGAACATTCAGTTTCCATCACCCACAAATTCCCCTCTCCCCCTTACATCCATCAAGGCCACCTTATGCACCATAAAGGTGAAACCAAAGGCTGTGAGAGATTAAGTCACAACTGTCAAATCGAACCTGTCGATCGTTAGTCGTTGATCGAAGACGAGCAAGAGATGGAAAACTATGGAACTTTGTCGCTTCAATTATTTTTAGGAAACAGGGCAGAATCATGAAAAGGGATGAGTCACGAAGTCTTGTCGACCATCTGATTTGATAGGAGGCTTGGGTGAAATCGCAGTCCTTAGTCAGGGTCCTCTGGTGTTGACCACTTCGGGAAGTTTAACTCTGGGAGAATCAAACCCATTTATAAATTCTATAACCTGGAGTCTCGGAGCACTGAAGTCTTGAAGTCTCGTCTACCGTTAGATTTAGGGAAGGGATTCAAAATTAATGTTGACTGTCAAATATAGCATTGGTGGAAGGATAGCAAAGTTTCAGCACTTCGAAACTTCACCACTTTGGCGATTACTGGAGAATGTTAAAATCCCCAAAGTTCCAAAACCACGAAGTGTAAAGATATCATCGTGAAATCATGCAGGCCTTCATATCTGGGGTAGAGAATGTGGATCGTCCATTTGATGGATGATGCATCATTGGCCATGTGGCAGGGGTTCCATGTGGGGACATGTATCACCCGGATTCAATACCTTTTGGACCCTAACCTGCTCATTGTTTAGTAAAATGTGGCACACATGCCATGGGTCCATGTCACCATAGGTGACATTATCATGCCATGTCATCTTAGGGAGTATGGCCTCCGGGGGTGTTCAACGTCTCTACCAATGAAAGTGTCGAAGATCGAAGTCATGAATTCACGCATACCATCAATCTAAGATTCCTTCAGGACCTTTCTCAATCATTAGATCAATAAGTGGAAGGATGGTGTAAGCACTTCAACAGTTATCACTATGGGGAAGTGGAACAACTTGAGAGTTGAAATGTTCTGAAACATCGAAGTCTCGAAATGAATAAGAATCGTTCATCCCAACGCTTGATTAATTCATGGTCGTTGAATCAATAGTGGAAGGATAGGGTAACAACTTCGACGAGTATCACTCCAGGGGAGTTGTAATGTTCTGGAGCACTGAAGTCCTGAATTGATTAAGGCTATCCATCTCAACGTCTGATTAAGTCATGATCGTCGATCTCGTTGAAGCCTCCAAATGGGGCAGGATTTTCTAGTCGATGGGAGATCAAATCTCGATCATCTAATCTGCTAAGTAGAGCTATTGGAAGGGTTTCGATGAATTTTAACTCCATGATAAGTTGGAGATTGAAAAGGGAGTATATTTGAAGGTCGAAGTCAGGAGGACTTGGTCCCAACTTCGGTCTTATGAAAAGGTAACAGGGGTCAATTCAAGGTGAAAAAGGATCTGGAAGTAACCAAGCCCTTGGACATTGTGTTCGAGCAAGATCATGTGTAGAAGAATACAAAGGAAGGTGCTAAAGAGTGAATAAGCTCGTGGTTTCGAGCCATGGTCACATGGAAAGTAATTTGAAGGAAGAACCTATGCATAATTCAAATTTTGTACCAACTAGAGGATAATATGGAAGTGTTATAATATGGAGAATGACAATATATTCTTCATGAATTTAGAAGAAAAAGGACCTATAGCATTGTTTGGAAAAAAAAATTAATATGCATAATTCTAACAAAATGGTGGCTTGCACATTTTTCAGAATTAGGGGGTGTAAACATATCAGTTCAAAATGCATATTCAAGAAATCGAATAAGGAGAGGGATCTTCCAGCCATGATAAAGAGGCCAAAGGTTATAATATCAGTGTTGGTAATGCAGAGATAGAATCCAATGGATACTAGGCCAGAGGGGAGCAAGAAACATTGATAGAGA
>ML777051.1:1506291-1518801 GCA_009831015.1 Picea engelmannii | reverse complement strand
GACTAAAATATTCGCCAAAAAATTATATATACATTTTATATTATTGATAAAATAGCCCTCAATTTTTCCTATGTATCATGGGGATTCGCCCATTTATTATACATATAAATTTAGGGGGGGTTCTTAAAATCACCCCTGGTCACACGTGTGGAAGTGAGAGAAACACATGCAACTGATGGTGATAAAACTGAGGTTTTCATGCATGAGTGACTTCCACTAGTCTAACTAAGTGTAACTGAATTTGAACTCAAGAGTAGCACCCTATTTTGTAGGGGAATATTCTCCTATTTTGTAGGGGAATATTTCCTAGAGAGAATATTCTCATCTAAGGATATGTTCTCAACATTGGACTATCAAACTTAGGAAAATAATTCTAGGTGAGTGTGTAATATTTCCAACACCCCCCCTGAACACTATTAGGGTGTACATGATGAATGGGTCATGAAAACCAAGGCCATGTTAGGTACCCATCATACAATGCATCTAAAAATGAAACATTGAAAAAGCGAGGAAAGAGGGAAAACCTCATGGGAAAAACCACCCCTCAAGATACAATGCATAAGAACAAAAAATAAAAAATGAGAAGGAACAAAAAGTAGTTGCTAAGCAACTGTGTCCTTCACTCCAAGAAGACCTTGCAACTATGTGAGTTTGTGCTCATTAAATATTTTTTTGAAGATGTAGATGTCTACACAGATCCAGAGAAGTAGATGCACCAATGATATGTACACACTTATCCAAATTCTCTTTTTGTAATGAAAAATATCCAAATGAAGTTTGGATGAAACTTTCAAAATCTTGCAGTCGTTTCCGAAAAATGTTGAAATTTTGTTGATTTTAAAATGCTCATAACTTCACTTCTCGAAATTCGTTTGGACGAATGTTTTTTTTTAAATTAGGTATTTTTCCAAGAGGAATTAAAATATACAATTTGTTTTTGCAAATTCTACTCAAAAAATGTCATAATTGAATCTGATGTGCATGGCCCCCTTTTTGGCTCTTGAGATGCATGCATGGCTCATGCATGTGGCTCTTGAGATGCATGCATGGCACATGAAAAAATGTTTGCCTCTGTCTCTTGAGATGAATGCATGATATATTGCACATGAATTTCTAAAAACAAATCTGAAATGGAGTAGACATCATCTGCAATTAATGGAACAAAAATTTGTGTAGATACTTGCATAGAAGACTCTTTGGAATAAGAGGCTTGATCTTCTGATGGATTCTCTTATGGATCTGTCTTTTCAATATCCTGCATGAAATCTTCACAATCTTCTTTATTTCTGAATAGAACCTCCAATCTGATCCATAATTCATTTGGAGTTGATTCATGTGATTCATCATATACTTGGTGGAGAATTTCAGGAGAAATAGACAAGAAGATACATCCTATGGCCATATCTTGTCTACTGAGAAACTCATTTTTCTCATCAAAGGAATCAAGATCTACTTTTTTTCCATGGTTATTTGGTACAAGCCTCTGCATCTGACCTAAAGTAGAATTTTTGGCTTCCACTTCAAATAGTTATGAGGTGTGAGAAGTATTGTCGGCAAATAATCCATCTTTTATGCATTCTTCAATCTTCAGTACTTGCAAATAAAGTGTTGGTGTGCCTTCTTCCTAGCATCTTGTGAGATATGATACCATGTAAAATGTGGTGAGTACCTGCACAAGAGATCTAGCTAGTAGGAGAACAAACACATTTTTTTTTATTTTTTATTTTTTTTTACTGGGGGAATCGGCAACTCGCGGTTCTCATACTCGCATGACACGGGGTCGATCCCCAAGCGGCTACCACTATAACCCCAGGTGCAACCACCCAGTCCGCAAGAATGGTGCACGAGTAAGTTCGGGTGAGAATCGAACATGAGACTTCATTTACAAATTTCCTTCCATTTACACAGCACTTGCCAATCCGTCTACACCCATGCGGGCAAGAACAAACACATATTGCAAAGGTAAGAAGATGTGAGAAAAATTGGAGAGGAAAGAATAGAAAATGTATTAACCAAATGAATGAATAATAATTTACACATGATATACTCTATATAACTCAAATAATGTGCATTGGAAGAGAATCCAATGCACCATACTGGTGGTCTAGAGATATCTGGACACACACAGGTAGTTACCAGAGTTAATTGTCACCTAGTCCTAGTTAACTAATCATGTAGTCTTCAGTTAACTGAGTCATACGTGTGGAAGTGAGACAAACACATGCAATTGTTGGTGATAAAACCGAGATTTCCATGCATGAGTGACTTCCACTAGTCTAACTAAGTGTAACTGACTCTAAAATGAAGAGAACATTCTCCTAGAATGTAGGATAGGTTCCTAAAAAATAGGAGACCCTCAATAATGACTAAAAAACATAGGAAAATAAGGAAAAATATCCTAGGTGTGTGTAATATATCCAACAAAAACCTCTCTTGAGGCATCATAGGATAGATCTTGGCTTGAAACTAGGAGTTTTGGAAAGTTTTGACCTTTGAAGA
Organism: Picea engelmannii; assembly: GCA_009831015.1. Lineage (NCBI taxonomy): Eukaryota > Viridiplantae > Streptophyta > Pinopsida > Pinales > Pinaceae > Picea > Picea engelmannii. The sequence continues at coordinate 1,516,302 of ML777051.1, read as the reverse complement.
AAAAATAGAATACTACACCCTTGAGGTGAAAACCTCTTTGAGACACCTTAAGGTACACCAAATTGAAACCCAAGAAACTAATGATTCTATTTTGGAAAAAAGAAAGAAAATGAATTTTTTTTTATTCTGATTCATTTAAAAGATCCTTGTATATGCCTATCTAACAATCTTTGAATGACAATTACAAAAGCTATAGGGATCCAACTGCAAATTTCAAGGATGAAAACCAACACACTTCATCAACATACTTATATACTCCACAACTAAAAGGATCTCTCTTCAAATTTTAGGCTAATGTTAATCCTGCAAAGATTGATACAACTACATCCAAGGCATGGTATTTTCTAAAATAATTTTAAACATGGATATCATAGCAAAAATGGGACCACTCCAACATATTCATATTCATCTACAAAGTGTCAAAATTCAAGTAGCCGTGTATAGATCCCTACAAGTCCAAACACAACATAAGAACAACTCTCTAATTCTCTGAGTTTGAGTTACCAAATTACAAGAACACTCGTAGAACTTTATCTCCAAATTCACGTCTATTTTCACGTATAACTAGCAAAGGATTACTACCACAATGAAATCCAAAGTTGTGATCAAGCATTCCACTCAATACTTGATCCAGTACACCAAACAAGGATTGATGATTGTACAAAATTGATGGTCTAAATACCTACAATACATTTTGGTAAAACCTACTACATACTTAAAGACCTATAGCCATAATATAAGCTTACTAACAGTATGCTACATAATTGGAGATCTACAAGCCTACTACAATTTCATTGTTAGACTCCTACCAACTTATATACCTAGAGGTATGCCACACCACAATTTTGATACATGTTCCTACATACTTTTATACCTACATGTATGTTGTCTCGTAGTTTTCCTACACACTGTTACAGACTTTAACACCTACAACAAGATACATAATTCCACATTTCTAGTTGCAAGGGTTAACTACATGGAAGGGATTCGCTACAAGATTTTAATGAGAAGCATTTCAATCTTCTACATAAATTCTTGTCAAAAGAACCTCGATTGGCATAATCATTAAACATTATCAAAATCATAACAGACAAATCAAGTTAACTTACTGCACCCAAAGAACTCATCACATATGATCTCACTTAAAAAAGCTATTGGGTATCATTATATTCACTTAAATATTAAGTCATACTTTATTTAAATTCATAATCAATGGTATCCAAGGGTTGTTAACATGAATTATTCTAATCCATTTATCAAAACCAACCACCACTTACATTCCATTTTAAACGTGGTCATTTGAACTTGAGTTGGGAAGGGAAGGGAAGAAGTGTGATACTCATACATCAAGTTGATCCACACTGATCCATACTCATAATGACAATAATCAAATCAAGGTCGATGCAAGGAGGTGACCAGGGTATATTTTAAGGATTAAAATATTATACCTATGTATAGTATTCTAGGAAACTATTTTGGTCTAGAAAAAAAAATACATATAGATATAGGCAAATATTCAATAAAAGACATATAATTTACTATTAAAACTTGTAAAATTTTGGAAAAAAATATCAATTTAATCATGTTTATGTAAAAAAATAGGTGATTTCTTAACCAAATTGCTGAATAATGTTTTTTTAGAAAATGTCCAAAAAATAACCAATTAGCAAAATTTCACCCCTAAAAAATACAATGGAGTTGAGCACATCGAATACAAAGAGAAGTAATCATCACTGAGTATGGTAAACGCAAGTTGACAAGATGATAACACATATGAACCATTTCAAAAAAAAAAATTGAACACATTTCAAGCTCATAATTGGTTTATTATCCTCCATATCGCACTATAGTATATGCTCCATCCCTCAATAAGTGATAAACAAGTGAACCTAGCAGAAAATAAAGGGGATTTGTTGATTCATAGCCATAGTAGAAAGTAAAGGGATCACATTGTGTTGCTTCAAGACCTAATCTAGTCATTTATCATCCAAATGACACTAAAAATGGATTCAATATCTCGTCAAGTGAAACCATAACAATAGGCAGAGGCAAGTTTGTTTCTTTAGAGGCATATTTTGATTGTTCTATAGAATCATGTATTTGATTTTTTTATAGGAAAGTGAAGTTATGAGTTCTATAGATATTGAGAGTAGATGTTACAACCCTATCAAGCATAAGTGCATTAACCTTAAAGGATTAGAAAAACTAAATCCAAGCATGGTGGGAGGATTTAATTGTAGAGAGCCAATATAGATGAACCTATTACAAAGTAACCCTTAGGTGGTTGAAGTTTTCAGAAATTTCAATGGTTTGAGTATTGTATAGGATTGTAGGGTTTTTATTATGAATTCAACATGGAATTTTCTCAAGGATTCAAGACTAATTACACTAGGGTATAGTATCATGGATATGTGTTCCATGGTCAGAGGACTAGAAATTCAAGTAGACATAGAGACAATTTCAAGAGCTACAAAGCCACCTTTTGGACAACCTTGGTATAAATATTACAAAATTATATCCCACGAAGACAAGCATGATTTCCTCTTAGAATATGAGACTATGGAGGACCTAAAGACATGGGTTAAAAGAACTAGACTACTAGACCATTGGGATGAAATTTCCCTTCACAAGTGAGGGAGGGAACATATTAGTGCATGCTTATCATTTCATATTATTAGGTAAATTAAAGTAATTTTCATAATAAAATCCTGAATAAAACTTGAGCATTCCACATTTTTATTGCAATTCATAAAAGAGATGAGTATCAATCTACAAGGAGGGAATCCAACAACCTCAACCCACCATGGGATTGTAAATATAGTCATCTATGATTCCCTTACAAGGTAGCCACGCAAGATTTCTTGGGATAAATTTTTGACAATTAGTTATGAGGAGTTCCAAGATCTACATGCTATCATAGAATTGAATGAATCCCCTATAATAAGAAAGAGATGAAAAGGGGAAACTGATCATAAGGGCCTTAACCCTTAAACAACTAGCATTACAAATGAATGAAGAACAATAAAGAGGACATAAGAGATGGAGACAAAAACTCATTGTATAGAATTAGAAGATACATTTAAATACATTGTTGCCACATGAGGGCCATCTTCCCATACGATAATTGATCCTATTGGGATAGATATTGCAAAACCATCAAAAGGAAAATTAAAGAGGAAGAAACCTAGAGAAAGGATGAGGGCACATGTAAGAAAAAAATCACAAAATACTTCACAAAACCCTCCACCATAAATGCTAAATATGGAGGAAATACAAGAACCTACTAGCATAGAAGCCACTAATATAGATAATAAATATTTGTTGGAAAACCTTGAGGAGGGAAAATATGAAATCAACAAGTGGAGGGATATAGAAGGATCTAGCATGGAAGAAACTATCTTCTTGGAAACAAATAAGCATGTAGTATCTTCTTTGCAAGAAAAAAATTAAATTTTGAAGATGCAACACCTAAACACAATCAAACATTTAGAGAATGAAATTTTATCCTTAAGAGAAGAATTAGGAAGAAAATAGGAGAAGACTAATAGTAAGGTTGAAAAGATTTTGATTTTAGAGAGATCAATTGTTAATACAATAGAGTTTATAGAAGAGATGGTGTCCTACATACCTCTGGAAATAACTTATGCATTGTATTTGAGAGAACAGTGGTACTATTTCTAGTTGTATAGAATTGCTAGATATTTTTCTTTTAAAATGGATAACCAAAAGGACTTTACAGAGGTATATCATAAATTTCATGATGAGGAAAGGAACATATTATGTGCATTCTATTGACATAATTATGACCTCCCTTTCCCACAAAATGGTCTCCCAATCCTTATGTGGGAGATGTATGATTGAGCACATTATGTTCTTGTATATAAAATGATGAAAGTAGAGCTATATAGGTTCAAATATAAAAGGAAGAGGAAGTTACCATGTGTTTGTGGGTGAAAGTTGAAAGTGATAATACCAAAGATGTATTGAGAAACCATGCTCAAATGGTTTTAGATGTGAAGTTAATCCCACTTCTAAAGGAAATACATCGTGAGGCCATATTTCAATATCAAAAGATCATGAGGGCTTCAAGGGATAGAGTGTTCTAAATGTCCCAAGCATGGTGGGAGGAACTAACTCTTGCACTCAAAATAGTAGAACCTCAATCCCTAGAAGACATAAAGGTTTCTTCACATAGATCACAAATGCATGTGGACACTCTCAGGAAGATGAATTTGAATTGGATTGACCTAAGATTTATATTCTTGCTTCTCTTTCTCACAACATCATGGAAATCTACAAGTGAAACACACATGAACATGGAGAAGAAGAGATGGAGTGTAGTAGAAAGGAAGGTAAGATACCACAGTATATTCCATCACACACGTTAGGGCATATGGCCTTAGAGAGGTATATGTTGGATTACTGAAAGGGGGGGTGAATCAGTAATAGAGAAATTTAATCCTTTTTAACCATATAATCCAAGTGTTATATCAATGTAGCATTATCATCCATTAACTACAGAGTAAATAAGCAATGAACAAATGAACAATCACACACATATACAGTACACCAATGTTTTATGTGGAAACCCAAAGTAGGAGAAAACCACAGAATGTTTTTTTTTATATGTCTTGAAGAATTACATTCATTGGAAGCACCAACTTCCTTTGTTTTCCAGCTGCAACTGGAAGGAGGCTCCAATGCCCCTGTTTCTCAGACTACAACCTGAGGGAAGCTCCAACTCCTCTATTCTCTGGCTACAACCAGAAGGAGGCTACAACCCCCTATGTTCTTCGGCTACAACCACCTATTCTTGCCCCATCCAACCGCCCTAAAGTAGAAGTAGAATTATGGAACCACTGTCACACTATCACTGTGAGATATATCGCTATAAACTTGTACCAATAAACCTAAACCATGCATCAATTTGTACCAAAAAACCTGTAATCAACCTGTACCATAAACAAGTGCATCCAACCATGTACCAAGTATGTACCAATCATGTGTCAACTACTCTCAATCATGTGTCAACTACTCATCAACTATGACTCATCAATATGTACCAACATCATCAACTATACACCTCATGTATGTGCCAACTCATCAACTACTTGTCTCAACCATGTACCCAACATGTACCTTAACCAAATGACCTTACAAATTTCATCATCCAAATATGATTTGTAACTTTGTAATAGACCTAGTGTAAATGATCACATACCTGCAAACCTTCCTTAACTTTCACAACAAGAGACTAGCATTTTCATCAAACTTTTCTATAGTCTCACATGACTAGTTTGGGATTAGTCAACAACCCTAACTTGAAATAATCATAACTATGTACCTGTAATGAATAAAGATATAAAAATAGTACACAATGTTCTTCAGTTTGTTTTATGCAATTTCTCTAGGTGTCACTACTTGGAACCTCTCATAGAGAATGCCCTGCATGGAATATTTGTTGAATGGATTTGAAAATGTTACACAAAATACTAAAGAATTTAATCTAACCAACACATTTGGGCTTACTAAATTTGGATCTATTATGAAGAAGTTATGACGTTTTTACCTGAAACACATGTTTTAGACTAGTTTCAGGACTAGCCACGAACCCTATTTTCCAAGGAGTGTAACTCCAAAAATACAACGACCCACAAGCTAAAATTTGCACCAAATATACTTGGATATGTTTCCTCAATGTCCTATCGATTTCCCGGTATAAATCATTCTATAAAAAACTTTATTGTGAAAATGGTGAGATGACCTGTAAATAACATACCTTAGAAAGCACCATCAAAAGAATTTATCCTCCCTTGAATTCTAGCCTTCTTTTCTTCACCTTCCCTCTGAAATTTGGCTTAGATGTCCTTTGGTTACCTCAATCACCTATAGATATTCAATATTCTCAAGTGTGATATAAAATGATAGAGCCTTTCCTATTATTTATACTCTCTAAGTAGCTTCCTTAAAAGCATCTTCTGGGTCACTTTGCCCACTTTCCTTATTTTAGGTTAACCCACTTCTAATTTCTCTATTAAATTTATTATTTAAATAATTTATTTTGTATTCACTTTGAATTATAGTAAACTCATCACTTCACTTTATTATTTACCTTCTAAAATCTCTTAAACCACTTTGACTACTTTGACCTTTTGGGGCTTCTAGATGACATGTGAGGGTCCTCCAACTTCGTAAGGTCATAACTCTCAAACCGTGAGGAGTTATGTAACATTCCACATATCGTTAGAAGTGGAATGACATGTACTATCCATATAGAATATTATTACCTACAAATATATAAAAACTCATACCATTATCCATAAAAAAAACTTGGGTCCATTACCCAAACCTGGGTTCTCCAACTTCTCATGGCCATAACTCTCTAATCGTGAGGAGTTATGTGATGTTCCACATGCCACCAGAAATGGAATGACATGTACTATCCATATAGAATAGTGTTACCTTAAAATATATTAAAACTAATACCATTATACATGAAACAACCTTGGGTCCATTACCCAAACCTTTGTGCTACCGGAATTCACTACCGAACTTTCTTCAAGGGTTGACATCAATGAAAACCAACCTTACTTTCTAAATGTCCCAATCATGGGGGGAGGAACTAACTCTTGCACTCAAAATAGTAGAATATCACTCCCTAGAAGACATAAAGGTTGTTTCACATAGATCACAAATGCATGTGGACACTCTTAAGAAGATGAATTTGAATTGGATTGACCTAAGATTTATATTCCTGCTTCTCTTTCTCACAACATCATGGAAATATACAAGTGAAACACACATGAACATGGAGAAGAAGAGATGGAGTGTAGTGGAAATGAAGGTAAGATACCATAGTATATTCCATCACGCACGTTAGGGCATATGGCCTTAGAGAGGTATGTAGAGAACAACACCCAATAGAAGATGAGTGATAGCCACCAATTTCGGGTTCTTTTTTGTGTGTTTCATAGAGGAATCCAACCCTTCAGTTGGGGGGTAATGATGAACCTTAAGATTATCATCTATTACCAATTATTTCGACATGTATTATCACTATCACCATCATTTAAAAGCCTCAGTGACTAATACTTTTTCAAATATTCTTACTTTAATGGCCAAGTTAGATATTATTGACATATGTTTATTTAAATGAATATGTTTTCTTATTTTCAAGAAGTGTATGTTGAACAAAATGGCGTCTTAGTATTTGATTTGATTATAATTAATTGAAATCATAAGCACTAACATTTGATTGGTAGCTTAAGGTTTATTTCATCATACTAGTTTGCAAATATTGAGGGTAGTCCCATGACCCAAGAGAGATTTGACCCTCTATAAATGCTCCATCTTCAAAACTCCAAGAAAGATTTAATCGAGGGACTAAAAAGAGAGATCATGTCACCACTCATGAAGGTGAATAAAATAGGATACCAACTACATGAGATAACCATTCAATCCGCAGGTGGATTGAACTATTAGAATCTCAACCATATTTTGCACTAGAACTAGATATAGGAGGCAAGAATATTCTTTAAACACAACTATGTTGGGTGGAAAAGTAAACTAGGTAGACAACCCCAATTAAAAAAGGATTCGATGGATGGATTTAGTTAGAGCTCCTCTAGTACAATTCTAATATTTATATGACCTATAATAGAAGAGTTAAGTTCCTAGTTGTATCATCATTTTAATTCATTTGTAGAAGACTAGTTCGAACTGTCTTAGAGAGTAGAGTTTCAACATTGTTCTAATATATATAATTTTTTAATATTGTGAATAAAAAATCGAGTTCAATTTTCTTCTAATGGTGTTCTATAGGGTTCTATAACTCCCTTGGTTAGGGCCCACTCAAAGTGAGATCATAGAAACCCTTTTTATTCCATTTCCATTTATGTCAACTAGTTTCTTGCATTCTTGTAGATGTCAATTTACCTCCCTAGTAGTTTAGTGTTATCAATATTTATGTTTAAGATACTTTTTTTTAATTTGATGCATTTCTTGTTATTTCCATTCCTTTTAATGATAGTAATCAATGCTTAGGGTTGTAAGCTTTGCAAATATTTATGAGTGGGATGGTTGTTTCTTTGTTAGTTTCACAAATTGAATATAAAACAATATCTATTTATCTTTATATACTTCCCTCATTTCATTGGCAATGGTATCAATCCCATCTACCTTCCAATAAATGGCATGAAGAGATGTCAATCAAAACCTAGGTTGTGTTAACTAGAGTTAGAGTTGTTGGATTACTGAGAGGGGGGGTGAATCAGTAATAGAGCAATTTAATCCTTTTAACCATATAATCCAAGTGTTATATCAATGAAGCATTATCATCCAATAACTGCAGAGTAAATAAGCGATGAACAAATGAACAAACATACACATACACGGTACACCAGTGTTTTATGTGGAAACCCAAATCGGGAGAAAACCATGGAATGCTTTTTCTTATATGTTTTGAAGAATTACATTCATTGGAAGCACCAACTTCCTTTGTTTTCCAACTGCAACTGGAAGGAGGCTCCAACCCCCTAGTTTCTCATGATACAACCTAAGGGAAGCTCCAATTCCCCAATTCTCTAGCTACAACCAGAAGGAGGTTACAACCCCCTATGTTCTCTGGCTACAACCGGAAGGTGGCGACAACCACCTATCCTTGCCCTGTCCTGCCACCCTGAAGTAGAAGTAGAATGATGGAACCACTATCAACCTGTCACTGTGAGATATACCATTGTAAACTTGTACCAATAAATCTGAACCATGCATCAACATGTACCTCAACCTGTAATCAACTTGTACCATAAACATGTGCATCAATCATGCACCAACCTGTACCAAATAACCTGTAATCAACCTATACCATAAACAAGTGCATCCAACCATGTACCAAATATGTACCAATCATGTGTCAACTACTCATCAAATATGACTCATCAATATGTACAAACATCATCAACTATACACCTCATGTATGTGCCAACTCATCAGCTACTTGTCTCAACCATGTACTCAACATGCACTTCAACCAAAATCCCTCATCAATTTCATCATCCAAATATGATTTGTAGCTCTGTAATAGACCTGGTTTATATGATCACATTCCTACAAACCTTCCTTGACTTAAACAACAAGAGACTAGCATTTTCATCAAACATTTCTTTAGTCTCGCATGCCTAGTTTTGGATTAGTCAACAACCCTAATTTGAAGTAATCATAACTTTGTACCTGTAATGTATAAATATATGAAACTGATACAAAATTTTCTTCAGTATGTTTTATGAAATTCCTCCAGGTTTCACTACTTGGAACCTCTCAGAAAAGGAGTTATAGCAAAAATGGCATACCTTGTTGAATTCTGGCTTATTCTAGAGAGCGGCCTTGTAGAGTGTGCCCCACATGGAATATTTGTTGAATTGATCTAAAAATATTACACAGAATACGACAGACTGTACCCTAACCAAAAAAATTTGTTTCACTTAAGATGGATCTTTTATGAAGAAGTTAAGACTTTTTTACCTGAAACGGATGTTTTTGACTAGTTTCACGACTAGCCACAAACCCTATTTTCCACGGAATGTATGACCTAGAAGCTAAATTCTTTACCACAGATACTTGGATATGTTTTCTCAATGGAATATAAATTTCACAGTCTGAATCATTATAGAAACAAAGTTATAGTGAAAATGGTGAGATGACCTGTAAATAACATACCTTAGAAAGCACCATCAAAAGAATTTATCCTTCCTTGCATTTCGACCTTCTTTTCTTCACCTTCCCTCATAATTTTGACTTAGATATCCTTGGTTACCTCGGACACCTATAGATATTTAATATGCTCAAGTGTGATTAAAATGAGAGAGCCTTAACTCTTATTTATACTCTCAAAGTAGCTTCCTTAAAAACATCTTCTAGGTCACTTGGCCCCACTTTCCTTATTTTAGGGTTAACCCACTTCTAATTTCTCCATTAAATTTATTATTGAAATAATTTATTTTGTATTCACTTTGA
>ML777051.1:1451392-1494106 GCA_009831015.1 Picea engelmannii | reverse complement strand
TAAGGGGGGAGGAATGATCCAGGTGGATATTGGTGGCCACCCACCTATTACACTTGAACCCCCACCATTGCTTCTTTCAGTTTTTCAGTTTTTGTACAGTTTACTATTTTTAGCAGTTTTTTCGGGTCCTGAACTTCCGGGGCCATTTTGAGGCCCTAAATGATGTTTTTTTTGGGTATGTTTCTGTTGCAAAATCGCATCTAACTATGCCATTTTGTCTCAAGCAATGTAGGCCTCGGATAGATCTTTCCAACGAGCTATCATACGCCTAAAACGGAGATCGTATGCAAAAGTTACGACCCCGGGAAGTTGATGCACCAACTTACCCAAACGGGGCCCACATGACTTTTGGCACTTCATCTCCCAGGGTTAGGTTTTTGGATGTTTAGGACTTTTGGCATTCCTGTTTATTGTAAAAGTGCCTTCAGAGCCTCATTGTAATCATCTTCTCACAGATGCGAGTAGCAACCACATCTCTTCTCAGAGATAAGCTACCAGCGCCCTAGCTAGTTTATTTCCATTCTGTCTGTAAACATATTTCAGTCATTTGTTATTAATGAAATGAAGTCTTATTTCCACTGCATCTCTACGTTTATGTGTATTTTTGTATTTCATTGTGTTCCTACATAAATCCGGATCAGAAAATTGTGAAATGACCTGTAAATAACATACCTTAGAAAGCACCATCAAAATAATTTATCCTTCCTTGCATTTGGGCTTTCTTTTCTTCAACTTCCCTTAGAATTTCAGCTTAGATATCCTTGGTTATCTCAGACACCTATAGATATTCAATTTGCTCAAGTGTGATTAAAATGAGAGAGCCTTGCCTCTTATTTATACTCTCCAAGTAGCTTCCTTAAAAACATCTTCTAAGTCACTCGGCCCCACTTTCCTTATTTTAGAGTTAACCCACTTCTAATTTCTCCATTAAATTTATTATTGAAACAATTTATTTTGTATTCACTTTGAATTATAATACACTCATTACTTCACTTTATTTTTTACCTTTTAAAATATCTTAAACCACTTTGACTACTTTGACCTTTTAGGGATTCTAGATGACATATGAGGGTCCTCCAACTTCGTAAGGCCATAACTCTCAAACCGTGAGGAGTTATGTGACGTTCCACATACCACCAGAAATGGTATGACATGTACTATACATATATAATAGTATTATCTAAAAATATATCATAACTCATATCATTATCCATAAAACAAATTTGGGTCCATTACCCAAACCTGGTGTCTCCAACTTCTCATGGCCATAACTCTCTAACCGTGAGGAGTTATGTGGCGTTCCACATACCACTGGAAATGGAATGACAAGAACTATCCATATAGGATAGTTTACCTGAAAAATTCATTGTCCTTCATCTCATCATTCCATAATTAAGCATGGGTTCTCTTACTCCGCAAAGTGTCTTCCCATGAGGGCTTTCACCATAAGGGGACCACTTTGGAGTTCATCCATCTTTAATTCTTATCAACCATGACAAAACAATAATGAGTCATCTTTATATCAAACAATATTGGGTCCATTACCCAAACCTTTGTGCTACGAGGCTTTCTTCAAGGGCTTACATCAATGACAACCAACCTTAATCAACAAGAGTGGTTTTCATTAACATCCCATGATTGATTATTTATAACTATAATAGAACATTAGGACATTTTTCGACTTCAATTTTAGTAGATTAGACCTCTATAGTTTTGCACATATAGTTCCAACACATCATAAGTTTTCACGATCCTTGGATGATAATTAAAGTGAGTTATGAAGTTAAGTGTTCTGTTGATGTAATTATGTTTCCCAACAATAAATTGGGTATTTGAAATCATATTGAAGAAAACTAATAATAAATACTACAAATGACTATAGAATCATTGAATTACGTTAAATGAACAAGAGTGTAGTTTGAAAAACCTGATGTGAAGACTATTAAGGTAACTACCTAGGAAAATTCGATGGATCTGAATAATATTTTGGAGTATCATCCCATAGAACAAGGATGAAGATAATTAGGAAGGCAAGAAGATGAATGGAGGAAATAAATAAGGAGAAAAAATAAGGTAATAGTGGTGGGGATAAGAAGGATGGTGGTGGATAGAAGAAGGATGGTGGAGGAAAGAAAAATATGTCCCTATTCCAAAATATGTTGAATATATGTGCATATATGTGCTCTTAGAGTACTACTAGCATATATGTGCTCTAGGTAGGATTGAATCCTCGTGGAAGTAAAAGGTTGTGATTTGAAGATATGAAGGTCTTATCAAGCCCACTAAAATCAAATAAGTTGATAGGGAAATTATTTAGCATGATTATAGGTTATGTGTTCTATTGAAACACTATGTGCTTAGCTGAAACATGAATCATGGTTGTTTTTCTTCTTCAATGTAGTGTATTAGCTTGAACTTTGAAAACAAAAAGGGTGAAGGTGAGGAAAATAAGTTCTTATTCCTATATATGTCAAGTATGTTAATCCTTCTTAGCACTTCAATCATGAAAACTTAAATTCCTTCTCTATAATGTAACTCTCTTAGAGTACTATTAGTAAATATGTGTTCTAGGCAAGCTTGAATCCTTGTGGAACTGACAGGTTGAAGACAAGAAAAATAAGTCCCTATTCCTAAATGTGTCAAATATTCCTTTTGGAGAAAACAGAAGGACAGAAAAAGAGTCCCTATTCATACAAATGTCAATCATTATCATCCTTCTTAGCACATCGGTGATGAAGATATAAATTCAGTCTCTATAATGTAACTCTCTTAGAGTGCTATTAACATATATGTGTTCTAGGTAGGCCTGAATCCTCATGGAACTAAAAGGTTTCGATTTGAAGATATGAAGGTCGTGTCAATCCCACTAAAATGAAATAATATAATAGGGTAATCCTTTATCATGAATCTAGGTGAGGTGGTATATCACAACACTATGTACTTAGCAACAACTTTAATGGTGATTTGTTTTATTCTTCAATGTAGTGTATTAGCCTAAACTTTGAAGAGAAGAGATGGGTTATAGGGAGGATGTATGCTCATTGTATGCTTGACTAATAACTTAGTTGCAATTTTGTTTCATGGAGCAATAGTATATTGTATTTTCATGGAGTGAACGAGCTAAGGATAGGAACCCACATTTGAGGTTGAACTTTCATAACTGTCCCCAACACGATTCTACTTTGCAATATACAAATTGTAAGTGAAAGAAAAAATTTCTTAGCTTGGATTCCAAATCCCACAATTCCCCTCATGGTCAACCAAAAAAAATTTGAAAATGTATAGTTGACTCTAATCCTTACGTTCAATATACTTGTTCACTAATTATAATACGACATTGTCTAACTGTTCTAATTTTTTTCCCTTTTTGTTAGAATTCAGCACTGCATGAAATCATAATTTTATGTTGGTTAAATTGCATTTCTAAATGTAGAAATGGATTCAACGTGTTGAAAAACCCCTGGAGCACTCAGATTACACAGAATTAACCACTCAAATCTACAGATACAATAATATCTGACTAAATTTTGAGCAAATATCCCTAGAAAATATCCCCATAAAAGGGAAAAAATGTAGAATGTTTAGACTATGGCTTATAATAACAACTATGATCCCTTATATCTCTACAAAATACAAAATTTATATGGATATCATCCCACGTAATAAGGATGGAGACAATTAGGAAGGGGACAAGAAGGATGGGGCCAAGAAAGAAGGTGAATAAAAAGGAAGGTGGTGGTGGTGGAGATAAGAAAGATGGTTATGTGGAGAAGGAGGATAGTCAAGAAAACAAAAAGGAAGGAGGGGATGTTGATAATAAGGGAAGTGATGAGTCTAAAGTGATGGTCAACATAAGAAGGGTGAAGGTGATAAAAATGAAGTACATATTCCTAGATATGACATTGAGTATATATTAATAAGGTCTTATCAATCCCATCAAAATTTAATAATATGATAGGGAATAATTCTTTAGCATGAAACTAGGCCAGGTGGTATACGACAACACTAGGCACTTAGTAGTAACTTGAATGGTGGTTATGAGCATAGTGTATTAACTTGAAATTTTAAGAGAAGAGATGGGATTTAGAGAGGATGTATGCTTGTTGTTGTAGAGAAATTTTTCTATAGATAGACAAACCCTCTCACTGACCTTATCACAATCAGAGACAAACCATAGGATACATCACTATCTTTTTCCTCCTAGATCTAATTCATACAAGAATATGATGTAAATGAAATAAGAAATAATAACTCGCCTTTAAATTGAAGGTTTTCCAATTATATCCATGGAAGAGATCCCTTGATATCCATCTCCTCTTAAGTTGCTCAACCTGCTCACTTTCACATCAAATGGCCAACAAACCTTTGTTAAATCCTATTGCACAATAATTTACATTTGCATGAAAGAATATCTATTCTAATATCTCAAGTACTACTAGAATCCACCAAAATCCAATCATAAACATAACATTGACAATTAACATAGAATTTGAAGTGGGGGGAGAAAATAGATCTATATTAAACAAAGAAGATTACAACATGTGGAATTATTACCTTGAGTCGTGTTTTCCATACTCCTTGATCCAAGTCCTTGAAATCCTCCTTAGCCACACTCATTTTGTTGAAATAAATGAAGATATTCACCATATTGTGGCAAGAAGACAATAGACTCTCTCACCTAGGATTATCCCCTCACTTGTGTCGATGCCCAACACCCAACAATGATACAAAAATGATTATTAAGGACTCTTACTAAATTTAACCAATCTGAGGATTATTAGAATCTTCTATCATCATGCCCATCCGCTTGATTTGGCCTCCTCTTATAGGAACTTAGAGGAACTTGGAGATAATTCCATGGCATGTGAACTAGGTAAAAATAGGTCATGCACAAGTTCCTTGCTCAAAAATTTATCTTGGCCAACCCATCTCTCCTTGATCTCCTCATAATGCTCTAGATCTAGAACATCTAGGGAGTGGCCATGGGTTAGGGAAACCAATCACCAATCATGACTTATGTATGTGGAAGTTGTGGCTAATTGATCTTCTTCTTGGAAAAAGTGTAGCTAGGCTTTTTTATAGTGTTTTACAAGCAAATTCCTTGGTACAAGTTATAATTCTAGCTTTAATACATCATTGGATTCTCTTTAAGACCCATAGTGGTAAATACAAGTGTAATAGATTCCCCCTAACGTGTGAGGTCAAAAGAGGAATCGATGGAAAAAATACATTACCAAAATACATGGAAATGAGTGGCTTAAATAAGGAGCTCATAGATCAAGGAACTAGGATGTACCTGCAAATAGATGTCAACCACTCATATATATAGATCATCCCCAAGGTAGGAAATCACATGCTCACATGTGTGAAAAAGCATGGTCACCAACACAATACACTACGGATCCATGAAATATATGGAAAACCATGGCCACAAAAAAGTACACAGTGGATCCATGTCATATAATAGATCATAGCCATGAGAAAATACTATGTGGATCTATGTCACAATATACATCAAGAAGACACATAACACAAATAAGAGTGTCAATATGGTATTCAAAGTACTCATTCAGTAGTGATATAATATCATGTAGCTTGGGAAGGGTGGCACAGATGGATCATGCCCCTCAACCCAAGGTATACAATCGAACCCCATCGATTGTAAGAATATACATCATGCAAATAAATGAGATCAGGTCAAGCATGGTAGAAACTGTTTGATTACTAGTCATTGATGAATACCATTAATAAACATGAGGGGACCCACTAATAATGAAAATGGACCCCAAGGTACCTAGTACAATCTAGTGAGAGTGAATAGAAAATCTAATGTTGAACACTTGTAGAATCGATCGATTAGGGGTCAATTATGGGTTTCAATTATGTAAACCCACTATCAATTGTGACGAATCCTACCACTGATGACTACAAGTTCCAAGGTGTTATATAGTTTATAGATATTGTTGGTGCAAAATTGAGACCATGGTTCTCGGAGGTTACCAACAAAGGGTACCATTGTTGATCCGGATTATTTTCGGTACGAAATGAGATCAAAGATATAATAAAGAAATGCACATAGATATCACAGATATTCAATAATATAACAGAAATGTATCAGAGATGCAACCATAAACACAGATATACAGTAATACACGATTTCTATTAATGAAAGAAATGTACAGAGACTGTAAAAATACAGAGTGAAAGACTCGCTAGAATGGTGGCAACTTATCTCTGAGAAGAGATGTGACGACTACTCGCATTCACAAGAAGATAATTACAATGAGGCTCTGAAGGCCTTTTTACAATAAACAGGAATTCTAAAAACCCTAGACATCCAAAAACCTAACCCTAGGAGATGAAGCGCCAAAAGTCATGTGGGCCCCGTTTGGGTAAGTTAGTACATCAACTTCCCGGGGTCGTAACTTTTACATATGATCTTCGTTTTAGGTGTATGATAGCTCATTGGAAAGGTATCATCAAGGAGATTCATTTTGGGGGCTAAAATATTCCTTTAGCTATCATTAAGAACCTTAATATCGAAAAAACCTTCATTTAGGCCCTCAAAATGGCCCCGAAAGTTAAAACCTACAAAAACTACTAAATTGCCAAAATTGCCAGAAAACTGTTTTGAGCCAGTCGGAAAAGGTGGGTGGCCACTGATATCCACCTAGATAAATCCTCCCTCCTTAAGAAGCAATGGTCTCCATTGCGTTGAGTTCTCGGGGTAGAGGGAAAAACGTTTGTTAGATCTACATCTTGGTGAGTTGCTTGTATTGTTGGAGACGTCGCGCTACTTAGTTTGTGGAAGTCTGTCATCAACCTGTTGAAGCTTAGGTTGTTCAATAAGTCGAGCTACATGAGAGGAAGGTGTGCAGAATGAATCTTTGCACTTTTTTGCAACCTTGTCGACCTACTTCTATTGGATAGAAGGTGCAGGGGGCGAGACTGTAGTGGTTGCAGTGTCCTTTTGTTCCCCTTTTGAATAGATTGTGAAGAAGTTGAATTTTGCAGTATGAGATACTACCTTACAACACTTTTTAGGTGGAACAATAGTTGGAAATATCTCTGGTATTCTGTAGAGATGACCCCCCAAAGTAACAATGACACTACAGGGTCAAGACTCATAAACAGCATGGCGTCTCCACATATATGGTTGGCCCAAGAGAACATCACAGATATCTAGCGGGGAAACATCACATAATACCTCATCCTTGAAGGGTTGGATGTCATATGACAATCAACACTGTTGGCTGACACGGAGATCTCGTCCTTGCCGAAGCCACCCGATGTTGTATGGCTGCGAGTGTGGTGTTGTCGACAATCCCAATTGTTTGACAACCTCTGCTGAGATGAGGTTTTTATGGCTTCTGCTATCAACAATAAAATGCAGCGGGGTCTCCTTCACCCACATCTAGGAATGAAAAAGGCATTCCCCCTCTTCAAGACCTGTTGGTTCTTCTAGTTGAATTGTTGTGGTCATGACAATGGCAATGGGGTCTACATCAATGATCTATCATTTACCAGTATTTTCAGAATCAGATTTTGAATCAGGGTTTGGCTCCTTGTCTTTGATCTCGGCCACTAATGACTATTTTGAGCGACATTCATCGGTGTTGTGCCAGGGGCTTTTGTGAAAATCACACCATTTTTTGGTGTCCTTCTTTGTCTTCCCGTGACCCTTCTTTTCCTGTGTCTTGGAATGGCTTTCGGGAGACTGTTTGTTAGGGTCATCTTTGTCATACTTTGGTTGTTGCAGATTTGTAGACCCGAATTCCCATTTGTTCTGGTGCTTAAATTTATACTCAATTTTAACAGCATATCGATAAGCAGCATCAAGTGATGAGATGTCTAGAAAATCCATTTCAGTCTGGATGTATCTGTGTAGAGCCCCATGGTATTTCATAACCAAATTTCACTCAAAGTCTTTGATACCCAACTTCGTGCGCAAGGTATGGAAGGTATTGGTGAACTCTGGAACTTCTTCGCCCCTCTCTTGCCATAGTGTGGTCCATCTCATGTACTGGTCCTCATAATTGCCAACAGGGTAATATTGTTCCTTTATCGCATCCACTAAAAACTCCCAAGTGGGATCGACCCCATATATTCCAGACTCCTCTGTGGAACTTTGCTCCCAGTAAGTTTCCCACCAATGTTTGACATGAGGGAGATCTTTAAGGAGTGTGAAGGTGATCTTTTCTTTGTCGAAAAAATTATGAACAGAGAAATAACCTTCTAGCAGAGTTAACCATTTTTCTAGGGCTTCTGCATCTATCTGTCCTTCAAATATAGGAATATCAAAATTAACTTGTACCTTGAAAGGTGAGGTGCCTCCAAAGTGGTTGCTTGATGAAGATGTGTCTGATGTTATCGGCATGCGTTTAAGGATGTGGGAAAAATTCTCCATCATTTTGTCCCTCTGTCGCGTGAGAGCTTATATCGTCTGCTCCGTCATTTTTCCTTTCTTCCGCTATTGAGGGTTTCTTGGTTGTGCGAGAGCGATTGCCTTCAAGAGAGACAAGCTCGATACCCAACTTGCCATACTCGGACCTCATCGGGGACATGCACTAAAAAAATGATCAAAAGCAGCCTGCTCTAATACCACTGATCCAGATTATTTTCAGCACGAAATGAGATCGGAGATATAATAAAGAAATGCTCAGAGATATCACAGATATTCAATAATATAAAAGAAATGTATCAAAGATGCAACCATAAACACAGATATACAGTAATACACGATTTCTATTAATGAAAGAAATGTACAGAGACTTTAAAAATACAGAGTGAAAGACTCGCTAGAATGGTGGCAGCTTATCTCTGAGAAGAGATGTGACGACTACTCGCATTTGCAAGAAGATGATTACAATGAGGCTCTAAAGTCCGTTTTACAATAAATAGGAATGCCAAAAACCCTAGACATCCAAAAACCTAACCCTAGGAGATGAAGTGCCAAAAGTTATGTGGGCCCCATTTGGGTAAGTTACTACATCAACTTCTCGATGTCGTAACTTTTGCATACGATCTTTGTTTTAGGCGTATGATAGCTCGTTGGAAAGGTATCGTCGAGGAAATTCATTTTGGGGGCTCAATTATGTTGTTGACTATTATTGAGAACCTTGATATCAAAAAACCTTCATTTAGGCCCTAAAAATGGCTCCGGAAGTTAAAACCTATTAAAAATAGTAAATTGTCAAATTGCCAAAAAACTATTTTGAGCCAATCGAAAAAGGTGGGTGGCCACTGATATCCACCTAGATCAATCCTCCCTCCTTAGGAAGCAATGGTCTCCATTGTGTTGAGTTCCCGGGGCAGAGGGACAAGCGTTTGTTGGAACTGCATCTTGGTGAGTTGCTTATATTGTTGGAGACGTCGCGCTACTTAGTTTGTGAAAGTCTGTCATGAACCTGTTGAAGCTGAGGCTATTCAACAAGTTGAGATACATGAGAGGAAGGTGTGCAGAAGGAATATTTGTGCTTTTCTGCAACCTTTTTGACATGTTTTTGCAGGATAGGTGCAGTGGGCGAGGCTGTAGTGGTTGCAGTGTCCTTTTGTTCCCCTTTTCAACAGATTGTGAAGAAGTTGAATTTTGCAGTATGAGATACTACCTTACAACACTTTTTAGGTGGAACAATAGTTGGAACTACCTCTGGTATTCTGTAGAGATGACCCCCCAAAGTAAAAATAACACTACGGGGTCGTTACTCATAAACAGCATGGTGTCTCCACATATACAGTTGGACCAAGAGAACATCACAGACATCCAATGGGGAAACATCACATAATACCTCATCCTTGAAGGGTTGGATTATGTATGACAGTCGGCACTGTTGGCTGACACATAGATCTCTTCCTTGCCAAAGCCACCCAATGTTGTATGGTTGCGGGTGTGGTGTTGTCGACAATCCCAACTGTTTGACGACCTCTGTCGAGATGAGGTTTTTTATGACTTACGCTATCAACAATAAAATGCAGCGGGGTCCACTTCACCAACATTTGTGAATGAAAAAGGTGTTCCCCCTCTTCAGTATCTGTTGGTTATTCTGGTTGAATTGTTGTGGTCGCAACAATAGAAGTGGGGTTTGCATCAATGATCTGTCCTTTACCAATATTTTCATAATCAAATTCTGAGTCAGGGTTTGGCTCCTTGTCTTTGATCTCGACCACCAATGACTATTTTGAGTGACATTCATTGGTATTGTGCCAGGGGATTTTGTAGAAATCACACCATTTTACGGTGTCCTTCTTTGTCTTCCCTTAACATTTATTTTCCTGTGTCTTGGACTATTTTTTAGGAGACTGTTTGTTAGGGTCGTCTTTGTCATACTTTGGTTGTTGTGGATTTGCAAACCCAAATTCTCGTTTGTTCTGGTGCTTAAATTTCTTCTCAATTTTAACAACATATCGATAAGCAGCACTGAGTGATGAGATGTCCAGAAAATCCATTTCAGTTTGGATGTATCTGTGTAGAGCCCCACGGTATTTCAGAACCAAATGTCGCTCAGAGTCTTTGATACCCAGTTTGGTGCACAAGGTATGGAAGGTATTGGTGAACTCTGGAACTGATTGGCCCCTCTCTTGCCGCAGTGTGGTCCATCTCATGTACTGGTCCTCATAGTTGCTAACAAGGTAATACTGTTCATTTACCCCATCCACAAAAAACTCCCAAGTGGGATCGACCCCATATATTCCAAACTCCTCTGTGGAACTTTGCTCCCAGTATGTTTCCCACCAATGTTTGAAATGAGGGAGAGCTTTAAGGAGTGTGAAGGTGATCTTTTCTTTGTCGGAAAAATTGTGAAAAGAGAAATAACCTTCTAGCAGAGTTAACCATTTTTCTAGGGCTTCTACATCTATATGTCCTTCAAATACAGGAATATCAAAATTAACTTGTACCTTGAAAGGTGAGATGCCTCCAAAGTGCCCACTTGATGAAGATGTTTCTGATGCTATCGGCAGGCATTTAAGGATGTGGAAAAAATTCTCCATCATTTCGTCCCTCAGTCGCGTGAGAGCTTGCTCAAGCAACAGATTGATAGGATCGTCTGCTCCGTCGTTTTTCTTTTCTTCCGCCACTGAGAGTTTCTTGGGTGTCTGAGAGTGATTGTCTTCAAGAAAGACAAGATTGAGACCCAACTTGCTATACTTGGACCTCGTCCGGGACATGCACTGAAAAAACGATCAAGAGCAGCCTGCTCTGATACCACTGATCCGAATTATTTTCGGCATGAAATGAGATTGGAGATATAATAAAGAAATGAACAGAGAGATCATAGATATTCAATAATATAACATAAATGTATCATAGATGCAACCAACAAAGATATACAATATTAGATGATTTCTATTAATGAAAGAAATGTACAGAAACTGTAAAAATACGGAGTGAAAGACTCGCTAGAATGGTGGCAACTTATCTCTGAGAAGAGATGTGACGGCTACTCGCATTCACAAGAAGATGATTACAATGAGGCTCTGAAGGCATTTTTACAATAAACAGGAATGCCAAAAACCCTAGACATCCAAAAACCTAACCCTAGAAGATGAAGCATCAAAAGTCATGTGGGCCCCATTTGGGTAAGTTAGTACATCAACTTCCCGGTGTCGTAATTTTTGCATATGATCTTCATTTTAGGTGTATGATAGCACATTGGAAAGGTATTGTCGAGGAGATTCATTTTGGGGGTTCAATCATATCTTCATCTATCATTCATAACCTTGATCTCAAAAAACCTTCATTTAGGCCCTCAAAATGGCCCTAGAAGTTAAAACCTGCTAAAAATAGTAAATTGCCAAAATTCCTAGAAAATTGTTTTGAGTCAGTCGGAAAAGGTGGGTGGCCACCGATATCCACTTGGATCAATCCTCCCTCCTCAAGAAGCAATGGTCTCCATTCCGTTGAGTTCCCGGGGCAGAGGGAAAAGCGTTTGCTGGATCTACATCTTGGTGAGTTGCTTGTATTGTTGGAGACGTCGCGCTACTTAGTTTGTGAAAGTCTGTCATGAACCTGTTGAAGCTAAGACTGCTCAACAAGTCGAGCTACATGAGAGGAAGGTGTGCAGAAGGAATCTTTTTGCTTTTCTGCAACCTTGTCAACTTGCTTCTGTTGGATCGAAGGTGCAGGGGGCCAGGCTATAGTGGTTGCAGTGTCCTTCTGTTCCCCTTTTGAACAGATTGTGAAGAAGCTAAATTTTACAGTATGCGATACTACCTTACAACACTTTTTAGGTGGAACAATAGTTGGAACTAACTATGGTATTCTGTAGAGATGACCCCCCAAAGTAACAGTGATACTACGGGGGCGAGACTCATAAACAACATGGCATCTCCACATATATTGTTGGACCAAGAGAACATCATAGACATCTAGTGGGGAAACATCACATAATACCTCATCCTTGAAGGGTTGGATGTCGTATGACAATTGGCACTGTTGGCTGACACGGAGATCTCGTCCTTGCCGAAGCCACTCGATGGTGTATGGTTGCGGGTGTGGTGTTGTCGACAATTCCAACTGTTTGACGACCTTTGCCAAGATGAGGCTTTTCTGGCTTCCATTATCAATAATAAAATCCAGCGGGGTCCCCTTCAGCCACATCTTTGAATGAAAAAGGCACTCCTCCTCTTCAGGAAGTGTTGGTTCTTCTGGTTGAATTGTTGCGGTCGCGACAATAGCAGTGGGGTCTGCGTTAATGATCTATCTTTTACCAGTATTTTCATAATCAGATTCTTAATCAGGGTATGGCTCCTTGTCTTTGATATTAGCCACTAATGATTATTTTGAGTGACATTCATCGGTGTTGTGACAGGGGATTTTGTGGAAATCACACCATTTTCCGGTGTCCTTCTTTGTCTTCCCGTGACCCTTCTTTTCATGTGTCTTGGACTGGTTTTCGGGAGAATGTTTGTTAGGGACATCTTTGTCATACTTTGGTTGTTGCGGATTTGCAGACCCAAATTCCCATTTTTCCCGGTACTTAAATTTCTGCTAAATTTTAACAGCATATCGATAAGCAGCACCGAGTGATGAGATGTCTAGAAAATCCATTTCAGTCTGGATGTATCTGTGTAGAGCCCCATGGTATTTCAGAACCAAATATCACTCGGAGTCTTTGATACCCAGCTTGGTCCGTAAGGTATGGAAAGTATTGGTGAACTCCGGAACTGCTTGGCCCCTCTCTTTCCGCAGTGTGGTCCATCTCATGTACTGGTCCTTATAGTTGCCAACAGGGTAATACTGTTCATTTACCGCATCCACAAAAAACTCTCAAGTGGGATCGGCCCTATATTCCAGACTCCTCTGTGGAACTTTTCTCCCAGTAAGTTTCCCACCAATGTTTGACATGAGGGAGAGCTTTAAGGAGTGCGAAGGTGGTATTTTCTTTGTCGGAAAAATTGTGAACAGAGAAATAACCTTCTAGCAGAGTTAACCATTTTTCTAGCACTTCTGCATCTATCTGTCCTTCAAATACAGGAATACAAAAATTAACTTGTACCTTGAAAGGCGAGGTGCCTCCAAAGTGGTCGCTTGATGAAGATGCGTCTGATGCTATCGGCAGGCTTTTAAGAATGTGGGAAAAGTTATCTATCATTTCGTCCCTCTGTCGCGTGAGAGCTTGCTCAAGCAACAGATTGATAGGATCATCTACTCTGTCATTTTTATTTTATTCCACCATTGAGGGTTTCTTGGTTGTGAGAGAGTGATTGTCTTCAAGAGAGACAAGCTCGAGACCCAACTTTTTATACTCGAACCTCGTCGAGGACATGCACTGAAAAAACAATCAAGATCAGCCTGCTCTGATACCACTGATCCAGATTATTTTCAGCATGAAATGAGATCGAAGTAATAATAAAGAAATGCACAGAGATATCAAAAATATTCAATAATATAACATAAATGTATCAGATATTCAACCATAAACACAGATATACAGTAATACACGATTTCTATTAATGAAATAAATGTACAGAGACTGTAAAAATACAGAGTGAAAGATTCGCTAGAATGGTGGAAGCTTATCTCTGAGAAGAGATGTGACGACTACTCAGATTCGCAAGAAGATGACTACAATGAGGCTCTGAAGGCCTTTTTATAATAAACAGGAATGCCAAAAACCCTGGACATCCAAAAACCTAACCCTAGGAGATGAAGCACCAAAACTCATGTATGCCCCGTTTGGGTAAGTTAGTATATCAACTTCTCGGGGTCGTAACATTTGCATATGATCTTCATTTTAGGCGTATGATAGCTCGTTGGAAAGGTATTGTCGAGTAGATTCATTTTGAGGGCTCAACTAGGCTTTCAAATTTCATTGAGAACCTTGATCTTGAAAAACCTTCATTTAGGCCCTCAAAATGGCCCCGGAAGTTAAAACCTGCTAAAAATAGTAAATTGTCAAATTTTCCAGAAAATTGTTTTGAGCCAGTTGGAAAAGGTGGGTGGCCACCGATATCCACCTAGATCAATCCTCCCTCCTTAGGAAGAAATGTTCTCCATTGCGTTGATTTCCTGGGGCAGAGGGAAAAGCACTTGCTGGATCTGAATCTTGGTGAGTTGTTTGTATTGTTGGAGACGTCGTGCTACTTAGTTTGTGGAATTCTGTCATGAACTTGTTGAAGTTGAGGTTGTTCAAAAAGTCGATCTACATGAGAAGAAGGTGTGCAGAAGGAATATTTGCGCTTTTTTGTAACCTTGTCGACCTGCTTCTGGTGGTTGCAGTGTCCTTATGTTCCCCTTTTGAACAGATTGTGAAGAAGCTGAATTTTGCAGTATGAGATACTACCTTACAACACTTTTTAGGTGTAACAATAGTTGGAACTACCTCTGGTATTCTATAGAGATGACCCCTCAAAGTAATAATGACACTACGGGGTCGAGACTCATAAACAACATGGTGTCTCCACATATATGGTTGGCCTAAGAGAACATCACAGACATCCAGTGGGGCAACATCACATAATACCTCATCCTTGAAGGGTTGGATGATGTATGACAATCGACATTGTTGGCTAAAATGGAGATCTCATCCTTGCCGAAGCCACTCGATGTTGTATAGTTGTGGGTGTGGTGTTGTCGACAATCCCAACTGTTTGACGACCTCTGTCGAGATGAGGCTTTTCTGGCTTCCATTATCAACAATAAAATCCAGCGGGGTCCCCTTCACCCACATCTTTGAATGAAAAAGGTGCTCCCCCCCTTCAGGATCTGTTGGTTCTTCTGGTTGAATTGTTGCGGTCACGACAATAGCAGTGGGGTCTGCGTCAATGATCTGTCCTTTAACATTAGTTTCATAATCAGATTCTGAATCAGGGTTTGGCTCCTTGTCTTTGATCTCAGCCACCAATGACTGTTTTGAGCGACATTCATCGGTGTTGTTCCAGGGGATTTTGTGGAAATCACACCATTTTCCTGTGTCCTTCTTTGTCTTCCCATGACCCTTCTTTTCCTGTGTCTTGGATTGGTTTTCGGTAGACTGTTTGTTATGGTCATATTTGTCATACTTTGGTTGTTGTGGATTTGCAGACCCGAATTCCTACTTGTTCTGGTGCTTAAATTTCTGCTTAATTTTAACAGCATATCGATAAGTAGCACCGAGTGATGAGATGTCCAGAAAATCCATTTCAATCTGGATGTATTTGTGTAGAGCCCCACGGTATTTCAGAACCAAATGTCTCTCGGAGTCTTTCATACCCAACTTGGTGCGCAAGTTATGCAAGGTATTGGTGAACTATGAAACTGCTTGGCCCCTCTCTTGCCGTAGTGTGGTCCATCCCATGTACTGGTCCTCATAGTTGCCAACAGGGTAATACTATTCCTTTACCGCATCCGCAAAAAACTCCCAAGTGGGATCGACCACATATATTCCAGACTCTTCTGTGGAACTTTTCTCACAGTAAGTTTCCAACCAATGTTTAACATGAGGGAGAGCTTTAAGGAGTGCGAAGGTGATCTTTTCTTTGTCGGAAAAATTGTGAACAGAGAAATAACCTTCTAGTAGAGTTAACCATTTTTCTAGGGCTTCTGCATCTATCTATCCTTCAAATACAGGAATATCAAAATTAACTTGTACCTTGAAAGGCGAGGTGCCTCCAAAGTGGTCGCTTGATGAAGATGTGTCTGATGCTATCGGCAGGCGTTTAAGGATGTGGGAAAAATTCTCCATCATTTCGTCCCTCTGTCGCGTGAGAGCTTGCTCAAGCAACAGATTTATAGGATTGTTTGCTTCGTCATTTTTATTTTATTCCACCATTGAGGGTTTCTTGGGTGTGCGAAAGCGATTGTCTTCAAGAGAGATAAGTTCAAGACCCAACTTGCTATACTCAAACCTCATCGAGGACATGCACTGAAAAAATGATCAAGAGCAACCTACTCTGATACCACTGATCCGGATTATTTTCGGCACGAAATGAGATCGGAGATATAATAAATAAATGCACATAGATATCACAGATATTCAATAATATAACAGAAATGTATCAGAGATGCAACCATAAACACAGGTATATAGTAATACATGATTTCTATTACTGAAAGAAATGTACAGAGACTGTAAAAATACAGAGTGAAAGACTCGCTAGAATGGTGGCAACTTATCTCTGAGAAGAGATGTGACGGCTACTCGCATTCACAAGAAGATGATTACAATGAAGCTTTGAAGGCATTTTTACAATATACAGGAATTCCAAAAACCCTAGACATCCACAAACCTAACCCTAGGAGATGAAGTACCAAAAGTCATGTGGACCCCATTTGGGTAAGTTGGTACATCAACTTCTCGGGGTTGTAACTTTTGGATACGATCTCTATTTTAGGCATATGATAGCTAGTTGAAAATGTATCATTGAGGAGATTCATTTTGGGGGCTTAATTATGCCTTCAAGTATCATTGAGAACCTTGATCTCAAAAAACCTTCATTTAGGCCCTCAAAATGGCCCCATAAGTTAAAACCTGCTAAAAATAGTAAATTGCCAAAATTGCTAGAAAATTGTTTTGATCCAGTTGAAAAAGGTGGGTGGCCACCGATATTCACCTAGATCAATCCTCCCTCCTTAGGAATCAATGGTCTCCATTGTGTTGAGTTTCCGGGGAAGAGGGAAAAGCGTTTGTTGGATCTTCATCTTGGTGAGCTGCTTGTATTGTTGGAGACATCGCGCTGCTTAGTTTGTGGAAGTCTATCATGAACGTGTTGAAGTTGAGGTTGTTCAACAAGTCGAGATACATGAGAGGAAGGTGTGCAAAAGGAATCTTTTCACTTTTCAGCAACCTTTTCAACCTGCTTTTGTTGGATAGAAGGTGCAGGGGGTGAGGTTGTAGTGGTTGCAGTGTCCTTCTGTTCCCCTTTTGAACAGATTGTGAAGAAGCTAAATTTTGCAATATGAGATACTACTTTACAAAACATTTTAGGTGGAACAATAGTTGGAACTACCTCTGGTATTCTGTAGAGATGACCCCCCAAAGTAACAATGACACTACGGGGTCGAGACTCATAAACAGCATGACGTCTCCACATATATGGTTGGCCCAAGAGAATGTCACAGACATCTAGTGGGGAAACATCACATAATACCTCATCCTTGAAGGGTTGGATGTCATATGAAAATCGGCACTATTAGCTAACACGGAGATCTCTTCCTTGCCGAAGCTACCCGATGTTGTATGGCTACGGCTGTGGTGTTGTCGATAATCCCAACTGTTTGATGACCTCTGTCGAGATGAGGTTTTTCTTGCTTCCGCTATCAACAATAGAATGCAGTGGGGTCCCCTTCACCCACATCTGTGAATGAAAAATATGCTCCCCCTGTTCAGGATCTGTTGGTTCTTCTGGTTGAATTGCTTCAGTCGCGACAATAGCAGTGGGGTCTACGTCAATGATCTGTCCTTTACCAATATTTTCAAAATCAGATTCTGAATCAGGGTTTGGCTCCTTATCTTTGATCTCGGCCACCAATGACTTTTTTGGGTGACATTCACCGGTGTTGTGCCAGGGGATTTTGTGGAAATCACACCATTTTTCGGTGTCCTTCTTTGTCTTCCCATGACCCTTCTTTTCCTGTGTCTTGGACTGATTTTCAGGAGACCGTTTGTTAGGGACGTCTTTTTCATACTTTGGTTGTTGCGGATTTACTGACCCGAATTCATGTTTGTTCTAGTGCTTAAATTTCTGCTCAATTTTAACAGCATATCGAGAAGCAGCACCGAGTGATGAGATGTCCAGAAAATCTATTTAAGTTTGGATGTATCTGTGTAGAGCCCCACGGTATTTCAGAACCAAATGTCGCTCGGAGTCTTTGATACCCAGCTTGGTGCACAAGGTATGGAAGGTATTGGTGAACTCCAGAACTGCTTGGCCCCTCTCTTGCTGCAGTGTGGTCCATCTCATGTACCTGTCCTCATAGTTGCCAACAGGGTAATACTATTCCTTTACCGCATCCACAAAAAACTCCCAAGTGGAATTGTCCCCATATATTCCAAACTTCTCTGTGGAACTTTTCTCCCAGTAATTTTCCGACCAATGTTTGACATGAGGGAGAGATTTAAGGAGTGCGAAGGTGATCTTTTCTTTGTCGGAAAAATTGTGAACAGAGAAATAACCTTCTAGCAGACTTAACCATTTTTCTAGGGCTTCTGCATCTACCTGTCCTTCAAATACAGGAATATCAAAATTAACTTGTACCTTGAAAGGTGAGGTGCCTCCAAAGTGGCCGCTTGATGAAGATGTGTCTGATGCTATCGATAGGCATTTAAGGATGTGGGCAAAATTCTCCATCATTTCGTCCCTCTGTCGCGTGAAAGCTTGCTCAAGCAACAGATTGATAGGATCATCTACTCCATCATTTTTCTTTTCTTCCTCCATTGAGGGTTTCTTGGGTATGCAAGAGTGATTGTCTTCAAGAGAGACAAGCTCGAGACCCAACTTGCTATCTCGGACTTTGTCGGGGACATGCATTGAAAAAACAATCAAGAGCAGCCTGCTTTGATACCACTGATACGGATTATTTTCGACACGAAATGAGATAAAAGATATAATAAGGAAATGCACAAAGATATCACAGATATTCAATAATATAACATAAATGTATCATAGATGCAACCATTAACACAGATATACAGTAATACACGATTTCTATTAATGAAAGAAATGTACAGAGACTGTAAAAATACAGAGTGAAAGACTCGCTAGAATGGTGGCATCTTATCTCTGAGAAGAGATGTGACGGCTACTCTCATTCGCAAGAAGATGATTACAATGAGGCTCTGAAGGCCCTTTTACAATAAACAAGAATTCCAAAAATCCTAGACATCCAAAAACCTAACCCTAGGAGATGAAGCGTCAAAAGTCATGCGGGCCCCGTTTGGGTAAGTTAGTACATCAACTTCCCGGGGTCGTAACTTTCTAATACGATCTTCGTTTTAGGCGTATGATAGATCGTTGGAAAGGTATCATAGAGAAGATTAATTTTGGGGGCTCAATCATGTCTTTAGCTATCATTAATAACCTTGATCTCGAAAAACCTTCATTTAGCCCCTTAAAATGGGCCTGTAAGTTAAAACCTGCCAAAAAGAGTAAATTGTCAAAATTGCCAGAAAATTGTTTTGAGACGGTCGAAAAAGGTGGGTGGCCACTGATATCCACCTAGATAAATCCTCCCTCCTTATGAAGCAATGGTATCCATTGCGTTGAGTTCCCGGGGCAGAGGGAAAAATGTTTGCTGGATCTCCATCTTGGTGAGCTGCTTATATTGTTGGAGACATCGCGCTGCTTAGTTTGTGGAAGTCTGTCATGAACCTTTTGAAGCTGAGGTTGTTCAACAAGTCGAGATACATGAGAGGAAGGTTTGCAAAAGGAATATTTGTGCTTTTCTGCAACCTTTTCGACTTGTTTCCGTTGGATAGAAGGTGAAGGGGGGGAGGCTGTAGTGGTTGTAGTGTCCTTCTATTCCCCTTTTGAACAGATTGTGAAGAAGCTAAATTTTGTAGTATGAGATACTACCTTACAACACTTTTTAGGTGGAAAAATAGGTGGAACTACCTCTGGTATTCTGTAGAGATGACCCCCCAAAGTAACAATGACACTACGAGGTCGAGACTCATAAACAACATGACATATCCACATATATGGTTGGCCCAAGAGAACATCACAGACATCCAGTGGGGAAACATCACATAATACCTCATCCTTGAAGAGTTGGATGTCATATGACAATTGACATTATTGGCTGACATGGAGATCTCGTCCTTACCGAAGCCACCCGATGTTGTATGGCTGCAGGTGTTGTGTTGTCGACAATCCCAACTGTTTGACGACCTCTGCCGAGATGAGATTTTTCTGGCTTCCGCTATCAAAAATAAAATGCAATGGGGTCCCCTTCACCCACATATGTGAATGAAAAAGGTGCTCCCCCTCTTCAGGATCTGTTGGTTCTTATTTTTGAATTGTTGCGGTCGTGACAATAGCAGTGGGGTCTACGTCAATGATTTGTCCTTTACCAGTATTTTCAAAATCAGATTCTGAATCAGGGTTTGGCTCCTTGTCTTTGATCTCCACCACCAATGACTATTTTGAGCGACATTCATCGGTGTTGTGCCAAGGGATTTTGTGGAAATCACACCATTTTTCGGTGTCCTTCTTTGTCTTCCTGTGACCCTTCTTTTCCTGTGTCTTAGACTAGTTTTTGGGAGACTATTTTTTAGGGTCGTCTTTGTCATACCTTGGTTGTTGCGGATTTGCAGACCCAAAATCCCATTTGTTCTAGTGCTTAAATTTCTACTCAATTTTAACAACATATCGATAAGCAGCACCGAGTGATGAGATATCCAGAAAATCCATTTCAGTCTGGATGTATCTGTGTAGAGCCCCACAGTATTTCAGAACCAAATGTCGCTCAGAGTCTTTGATACCAGCTTGGTGCGCAAGGTATGGAAGGTATTGGTGAACTCCAGAACTGCTTGGACCCTCTCTTGCCCCAGTCTGGTCCATCTCATGTACTGGTCCTCATAGTTGCCAACAGGGTAATATTGTTCCTTTACCGCATCCACAAAAAAGTCCCAAGTGGGATCGGCCCCATATATTCCAGACTCCTCTGTGGAACTTGTCTCCCAGAAATTTTCCCACCAATGTTTGACATGAGGGAGAGATTTAAGGAGTGAGAAGGTGATCTATTCTTTGTCGGAAAAATTGTGAACAGAGAAATAACCTTCTAGCAAAGTTAACCATTTTTCTAGGGCTTCTGCATCTATTTGCCCTTCAAATACAGGAATATCAAAATTAACTTTTATATTGAAAGGAGAGGTGCCTCCAAAGTGGTTGCTTGATGAAGATGTGTCTGATGCTATCGGCAGGCGTTTAAGGATGTGGGAAAAATTCTCCATCATTTCGTCCCTCTGTCGTGTGAGAGCTTGCTCAAGCAACAGATTAATAGGATCGTCTGCTCCGTCGTTTTTCTTTTCTTCTGCCATTGAGGGTTTCTTGGATGTGCGAGAGTGATTGTCTTCAAGAGAGACAAGCTCAAGACCCAACATGCTATACTCGGACCTTGTCAGGGACATGCACTGAAAGAACGATCAAGAGCAGCCTACTCTAATACCGCTGATCCAGATTATTTTCGAAACGAAATGAGATCGAAGATATAATAAAGAAATGCACAAAGATATCACAGATATTCAATAATATAATAGAAATTTATCAGATATGCAACCATAAACATAGATATACAGTAATACACGATTTCTATTAATGAAAGAAATGTACAGAGACTGTAAAAATACAGAGTGAAAGACTCGCTAGAATGGTGGTAGCTTATTTCTAAGAAGAGATGTGACGACTACTCACATTCAGAAGAAGATGATTACAATGAGGCTCTGAAGGTATTTTTACCATAAACAGAAATTCCAAAAACCCTAGACATCCAAAAACCTAACCCTAGGAGATGAAGCGCCAAAATTCATGTGGGCCCCGTTTGGGTAAGTTAGTACATCAACTTCCCGGGGTCGTAACTTTTGCATACAATCTTCGTTTTAGGCATATGATAGCTCATTGGAAAGGTATTGTCAAGGATATTCATTTTGGGGGATCAATTATTCCTTCAACCATCATTTATAACCTTTATCTCGAAAAACCTTCATTTAGGCCCTCAAAATGGCCCCGGAAGTTAAAACCTGCTAAAAATAGTAAATTGCCAAAAATGCCAGAAAATTGTTTTGAACCAGTCGAAAATGGTGGGTGGCCACCGATATCCACCCGGATAAATCCTCCCTCCTTAGGAAGCAATGGTCTCCATTGCGTTGAGTTCCTGGGGCAGAGGGAAAATCTTTTACTAGATCTGCATCCTAGTGAACTGCTTGTATTGTTGGAGATGTCGCGTTGCTTAGTTTGTGGAAGTTTGTCATGAACCTATTGAAGCTGATGTTGTTCAACAAGTTGAGCTACATGAGAGGAAGGTGTGCAGAAGGAATATTTGTTCTTTTTTGCAACCTTGTCGACCTGGTTCTGTTGGATAGAAGGTGTAGGGGGCGAGGTTGTAGTGGTTGCAGTGTCCTTATGTTCCCCTTTTGAACAGATTGTGAAGAAGCTGAATTTTGGAGTATGAGATACTACCTTACAACACTTGTGGAACAATAGTTGGAACTACCTCTGGTATTATGTAGAGATGACCCCCCAAAGTAACAATGACACTACGGGGTCGAGACTCATAAACAACATGGTGTCTCCACATATATGGTTGGCCCAAGAGAACATCACAGACATCTAGTGGGGAAACATCACATAATACCTCATCCTTGAAGGGTTGGATGTCGTTTGAAAATCGACACTGTTGGTTGACACAGAGATCTCGTCCTTGCCAAAGCCACTTGATGTTGTATGGTTGCGGGTGTGGTGTTGTCGACAATCCAAACTGTTTGACGGCCTCTACCGAGATGAGGTTTTTCTGGCTTCTGCTATCAACAATAAAATGCAACGGGGTCCCCTTCACCCACATGTGTGAATGAAAAAGGTGCTCCCCCTCTTCAAGATCTGTTGGTTCTTCTGGTTGAATTGGTGCGGTCGCGAAAATAACAGTGGGGTCTTTGTCAATGATCTGTCCTTTACCAGTATTTTCATAATCAGATTTTGAATCAGGGTTTGGCTCCTTGTCTTTGATCTCGGCCACCAATGATTGTTTTGAGGGAAATTCGTTGGTGTTGTGCCAGGGGATTTTGTGGAAATCACAGCATTTTCTGGTGTCCTTCTTTATCTTCCCATGACCCTTATTTTCCTGTGTCTTAGACTGGTTTTCGGGAGACTATTTGTTAGGGTCATCTTTTTCATACTTTGGTTGTTGCAGATTTGTAGACCAAAAATCCCATTTGTTCTGGTGCTTAAATTTCTGCTCAATTTTAACAGCGCATCGATAAGCAGCACCAAGTGATGAGATGTCCAGAAAATCCATTTAAGTCTGGATGTATCTGTGTAGAGCCCCATGGTATTTCAGAACCAAATGTCGCTTAGAGTCTTTGATACCTAGCTTGGTGCGCAAGGTATGGAAGGTATTAGTGAACTCCAGAACTACTTGGCCCCTCCTTTGCCATAGTCTGGTCCATCTCATGTACTGGTCCTCATAGTTGCCAACAAGGTAATATTGTTCCTTTACCGCATCCACAAAAAACTCCCAAGTGGGATCGACCCCATATATTCCAGACTCCTCTCTGGAACTTTTCTCCCAGTAAGTTTCCCACCAATGTTTGACATGAGGGAGAGTTTTAAGGAGTGTGAAGGTGATCTTTTCTTTGTCGAAAAAATTGTGAACAGAGAAATAACCTTCTAGCAAAGTTAACCATTTTTCTAGGGTTTTTGCATCTATCTGTCCTTCAAATATAGTAATATCAAAATTAACTTATACCTTGAAAGGCAAGGTGCCTCCAAAGTGTCCGCTTGATGAAGATGCGTCTGATGCTATCGACAGGAATTTAAGGATGTGGGAAAAATTCTCCATCATTCTGTCCCTCTGTCACGTGAGAGCTTGCTCAAGCAACAGATTGATAGGATCATCTGCTCCTTCGTTTTTCTTTTCTTCTGCCATTGAGGATTTCTTGGGTGTGCGAGAGCGATTTTCTTCAAGAGAGACAAGCTCAAGACCCAACTTGCTATACTCGGAACTCGTTGAGGACATGCACTAAAAAAATGATCAAGAGCAACATGCTTTGATACCACTGATCCAGATTATTTTCGGCACGAAATGAGATCGAAGATATAATAAAGAAATGCACAGAGATATCACAAATATTCAATAATATAACATAAATGTATCATAGATTCAACCATAAACACAGATATACAGTAATACACGATTTCTATTAATGAAATAAATGTACAGAGATTGTAAAAATATAGAGTGAAAGACTCGCTAGAATGGTGGTAGTGTATCTCTGAGAAGAGATGTGATGGCTACTCACATTCGCAAGAAGATGATTACAATGAGGCTCTGAAGGCCTTTTTACAATAAATAGGAATGCCAAAAACCCTATACATCCAAAAACCTAACCCTAGGAGATGAAGCGCCAAAAGTCATGTGGGCCCCATTTGGGTAAGTTAGTACATCAACTTCTCGGGGTCATAACTTTTGCATACGATCTTCGTTTTAGGCGTATGATAGCTCGTTGGAAAGGTATCTTCAAGGAGATTCATTTTGGGGGCTCAATTAATCCTTTAAATATCATTGATAACCTTTACTCAAAAAACCTTCATTTAGGCCTTCAAAATGGCCCCAGAAGTTAAAACCTGCTAAAAATAGTAAAGTGCCAAAATTGCCAGAAAATTGTTTTGAGCTAGTCGAAAAAGGTGGGTGGCCACCGATATCCACCTAAATCAATTGTAGTCTAGGAGTGTTGACATATTCATCCTTCCACAAGGAAAGGAGATCTCACTTGAAGCACAACCAAGATTTTTGTGGTGAAGTGAGTCAAAGAGAGTGCATCATCGTATTTAACCTAACCATGTCCAGATTCATACATCACTATGCAAAGACATACATAGGCAGTGATTAAATGATAAACACACATGACAAAAGTAATTGTGTAGCATAGAAACCATAGATTCATACATAGTAAAACAAAATTGTAGGGCCTAAACAATATTTTGTATTAGAAACACCTCAAAATAGTCATACAATGAGTACATATCTCATACAATGGCCTACATAGCGAAATCCCTTCTCTGATACTCATAACACACTCTACCTTATTGCGCAAGCATAATAACATTCACAACCCCTTACAATAGCTTATTGAGACTGAATCAATAACAACAATGATAATAGTAACCCATAGTAACCCTTTTCCCATTACATAGATCCATATTTATAGTTTTTCTTTGGGCGCTTATTTAATTCTTGATTTTGTTATCTTTACAGCTTTTTCCTTACTTGTGCTCGAAGCTATTTTCTCTTTCCACTACTCAGCCAGCTGGCACATGATGATTTTTGGATGTTTTCACTACTGGCACACTTTCAGTTAGCTTTCCACGCATCTAACTATTTCCTTCCACTTCAAGTCTTTCACTGACATGTTGTGCTTTCCGTAAAAAATTAGAATTTCCCAAAATTGACATTCCTCAAGAAATGGTGGCCCAACAGGCCCTGAAAACAACGTTTGACTCATCCAAAGTCAACCTTCCACTTCCTTCTAATGACCTTCTATAAACAGAGGGCCCAACTCTAGCACAATTGTGAAGGCATGTTGGCAGAAGCTATCATAGTGCTCCACATGATCCTGCAATTTTCCTGCCAAAATCGATGCTCCCGCAAAAATATTAATTGTTGTTGTCACATTGGGTTCTTTAGGTTGGGTATACAATAGTGTAGTCCATTCGGAAACTGCAATTGAAACGATATGGTTCATCTGTATATACTCAGCTTGCACCCCAGGATGGAAGTCTCAGAGCTCTTTTTCGGTTGCCTGAGTAGACTCATCCAGAGAATCCAGACTTTTGTCCACAACTTAGATATCTGCAAATTTGTTTGTCTCTTCAAATGGGTCACTAATAGCTTGGGCTTCTATGTTCATGTGTTTGAGCTAGGTGCGCAAATCTTCGAATGACTTACTTCAAGTCGACCCAGTTGTTGACCATGGAAAAAAGTTGGCGACATTCATCTACACATGCATGAAGAGAGGACCAGATGATATTTCCCTCCATGACTTCCTATGTGATATTCTACATCATCTCTTGGGGATGCTCCTTTTCTTTAAATTTGATTGCAGCCATATCTTGTTGAAGGTTTTCAGTCCTCCCATCCAGTTGTGACCAGACATCAACGATGAGCTCAAGTCATTATGTAGGTGCAACTGGGGTGATGTCCTCAGGTAGCTCAGGAGAAACCTATCTGAAAGTAGGCCAAACTTGGAGAAACTTTTCAAAAACTACTGCAATATCATACTCAACCTGTGTTCACAACCCCTACTCATGATCATGTGTTGAAGTGACCACAATTATGGCTTGACGTAGATTTTTTGAATGTTTTATAAGTTATTCATTCATTTTTTCTACAGTGAGAAGTATCTACTCAAGTTGATCTATGGATGCTCACATAAGAGTCATGAGTTGTGGTGTAGACCCTGTCGCAATCTCACCAATGGTGAGAACGGATATAAGGAAAACCGTGAAGCCAGTGGTTGGCCACTAGAGACAGATCGCTCATACATGATAGGGGTACCAACACCATCAGGACTAGGTAAAGTGGTACAAAGGTTGTGAGCAATCCAATCCTAGACCTCTAGAGGAAGTGTCTCAATGACGTTGGTGCACTTGAGGCACAATTCCAATATGGTGTGGCACTATTGTGGATCTTGCAACAATGAATCAATCTATTCCTTGAATGAACTTGTGTTATGCATAGAGTGGGTGTCCTCCTGGGTGTCCATCATGTCAATGTGAGGATCTAGACCCATCTTCTCTAGCACCTATAGTACCTTTTCTGATTCAGGTTTGGGATTATTCTCAGGTGGGATGTGTAGTGGAACATGAACCTGCGAGCCGTTAGGGAAGGGGAACTGTGGTTCATGTAGCCTTCATGAAAAGGGTAGTAGACACAGGTTTAGGAGTGTCTATATGGGTGTGGTGAGGGGCAAATGTAGTGGCAGAAGGAGTTTGTACAACCAAAGTAAGTGGTTGACGAGGGATCTCCTCTATGACGAAACCGGGTTGTGTATTGATTGGTGGGTTGTCGATAATAGTGATGATGGGAACAAAATAGGGGATGGGGGTGGTGGTGCGAATTGGTGGCATGAGTGAAGAAATGGGAGTGGAATCGATGATGTGGAGTTCAAAAGTGCATTTAGATGGAGATTCAGACCATATTTTCTTGCAAGGAAAAGTAGTAGCAAAGGCTTCATGGAGCTGCTTACTGGAAATAGTGGCATCATTTGGAATGGACGGGAATGGGAGTAGAACTGATTGGGGTAGTGACTCTTCTTCTCCTTCATCCTATTCGTCATCTGATGCTGGGGGCATCCATTCTCTCCTTGATGCAGTCGTTCTTGGGCCTACAC
The DNA here is from genome assembly GCA_009831015.1 of Picea engelmannii. Classification (NCBI taxonomy): domain Eukaryota; kingdom Viridiplantae; phylum Streptophyta; class Pinopsida; order Pinales; family Pinaceae; genus Picea; species Picea engelmannii. The sequence continues at coordinate 1,466,585 of ML777051.1, read as the reverse complement.
CATTGGTGTGTAATGGAACCGACCATTGTGATTACACGGGCATCGCATATGAGATGCATGATCTCTTTTGTTCTCTGATAACCCTAGGCCATGCAGTGACCTCCTTGTCCAAATTTTCCTTATCCAGATAAAAAGGCAAAGGAGGGGTGTGAAAAATGGATGGAGTCGCACCTAAGGGCATAAAAAAAGTAAATTCATAATTCATATTGAACCAATTATTATGGGTGTGTCGATTGAGCAGTGCCTACAAAATCCTTGGGTGTTATGTGGTTGAAATAAGGTCATTGTTCCATTGCATAAATGTAGTGCCATGGTATTTCGAGTGAGTGGAAGCAGTGTGACTATGCCTGGGGTTGAAGAGATTGATGATACGACCTTCGAGAGCATGGGGAGGCTTTGATCCTGAAGCGAACGCCGCATCCACATAGAAAACACAACCAACACGTAGCCATATAGAAAGTGCATGGCCTAATCATGCACATCAGTGCAGGCTTGCAACATTTCTGTGAGCAGGTATTTACACCAATTCAAAGGTGCTCCATTTTTTCTAAACTCAGCCACTGCTACTGTGTCACGTGTGCACTCACCTCATGACTAGTTCTTCATGACCTTGCCTACAATTATATAGCAGGCACAATGGACATGCTAATCGTTTATTTGGTCAATGTGTGCTCCATGACCTCCTCTCCTAGTGCCATATTTTTCATAGAGACTAATCTCACCCTTTTTGCGATCGTTCTTCCCTGAGCCCTGGAAGCCTTATGTGATGTATTTCCCTTCCAGGGAGAGATCGGTCAAATTGTAAATATCTTTGACATCGATGGGGTAGGCCTTTTCCAAACATAAAGTCCCATTATGTACTTGGATGATAAGAAACTTTGTACATCGGGAAACCTCTTGAGCAACCTCTCTAGTAGTTCTGAACACTAGTAGGTCACACAAGTTCAGCAAGATAGTGTCCTAGAGGGGAATTAAAGAAGGTTTCCACTCCCATTGCAATTCACCAATTGACAAGGCTGAGAAATCCATGAATGTATGGATATCCATATAGGGGCATTGTGATGCATTTGCAAGGTCAATGTCAAGCAGTTGAGTCTACTTGACCTTTCCATTGAGATCACCCAAAACTTTGACCCCTGGGTTGAAAAATTTCGTTGGAACAACGACTTTGGGAAGGACTCCCCAGTCAAAAGTGTGAACCATCTTGGAAAACTTTCATTGGTAAACAAATAACACTGGAGAGCAGAGGTGCATATGTGGGCTCATAGGGTTCTCAAGGGGATTCAAGACTGGGTATGCAAAGAACTTGAGTAAAACACGATAACATTGAGTAGTCAGGAAAATACAAGTATATAGGCAACATTCTCAAGGTGACATGACTAGCATTCATTAAGAGATACAACATGGAGGTAACTTGGAATTAATGTTGGATATGGCCATCAAATGCAGCAAGATCTAAGGGGGGATTTAGGAAATAAATAACATAAGCGAGAACATGGTAGTGGGACAATCGATTAAACATGAAATTAATTAACGCACCAGGAATTGGAAGAAAAGGTACTGACAGATGTTGGGAGTTAAATGAATCTGACAAGTAATGATGAAATGGTGACAAAAAATGTACCAATGGTAGTTAATGAACGAAGTGTCAGCGACATGGCACAAATTTTGAACTTGGAAGTTACTAAATACAAATAGATTTGATATGGACCTCCCTGACCACAAAGGTGATATCCAGTCTGGACAAAATGACAATGACAAGTAGAGTCAAGGATAAGTGATCGTTGGAAACGTCACCATTTTATTGACTGAAAAAGGAAACAATAAAAAAATTGAAAATCCTACCTAATAATTTCACCCCTTGTGACATGAGTGTTGCAAACCTTTGCTTATTGAGAAAAAATGTAGGGCTTTATGCATGCACCATTCACCCATCCTGGATGAAGAATGAAATCGAGTTGCACGAGTCTGATAGCTCCAGACTCATGAAGTTCTACAACTATAAAGAGTCCAAGCCAATGAATTTGTAACTTCCCTAGATGTTTTTGGTACTTCTTGTCATATAACAAAAAATGGTCACCCTATGAAAACGTCTTGGTCTTAATGTGTCTATCATGCCAAGATTTATGTCGATCCTTCTCCACTGTTTGATGAAAATCGACCAAAAATCAGGCTTCATCCAATGGAAACAACTCGACAAACCGTTCTACAACTGACTCATCATCTATCATGTGAGTAATATGCACAATATATAATCTTGGAGTGATGAACTTAGCAGGGACAACTGCTTCTCTACCATAAACGATTTGGAATGGAGTATATCTATGCAGTTTCTTTGCAGTAGTCCTATAAGCCCATAATATGGCGAAGAGTCTGGCGTCCCAATCATCTATATTTGTGAAACATACCTTAATTATTCCTCACTCCAAAATCTTGTTAAAGGATTCGACTATACTGTTTGATTATGAATGATATGGGCTACTTTTGTGATGTTGAATTAGGAACTCGTGAGTGAGAGTGGATACAGTCATGTTGATGAAATGTGCACCCTGATCACTAGTCAAGCTTTAAGAGCATCCAAACCGAGTGATGATGTTCTCAAAAACAAATCTTGTTGAAGTATCTATAAAGCAATCCTTGAACCAGTTTTGCTTTGGCCTAGCAGGTAAGATAGTCGATAGCCGTGATAATATACTTGCCTTTTGAATGCTTGGTTGGTGGATTGATCAGTCTTATTAAGTCAACTGCCCATTTCTCAAATGCTTCAAGAGCCTGAACATGATGTAAGGGAAACTCGTCTTTGTGTGATGGTTTACCAACTCTCTGATAAACATCACATGCCTTTACGTAATCCTTGGCATCTTTAAAGATAATCAACCACCACAGTCTTACTTGGAGTATCTTTTGGGCATCCCTTACATAATCCTTGGCATCTTTAAAGATAATCGACCACCACAGTCTTGCTTGGAGTATCTTTTGGCAGTTTCCTTCCCTCCGACATGGACTCCCGCAACTTCGTTGTGGCATTCCCATAAGATTTCAGGCCACTCATGATCAAGTACACATCTTCAAAGGATGTTTTCCAATCTCAATTTATACAATTGGCCTGTAATCAACCAATAGTCAGCAACACGAACCACCATATGCCTCTTATGAGTTGTGTAATACCCATTAGGCATAGTAACAATAGTGAGAAACAATGCAATATCGGAAAGGTAATCAGGGATAGCCTCAATATTGAAAATATCTGCATCTAGAAGCTTATCATCTATAGCTCCAGCACTCTCACCTTATTCTAATCAAGATATATGATCAGGGCCAACATTTAATTTTCCTGGCTTGAGAATGAATTCGAAGGAAAACTCCTAAAACAACAACAGCCATCTACAAATTATGCCTTCTAACACAGGCTTATTAACCAGATATTTCAAAGTGGAATGATTGGTAAAGAATTTAAAATGGCCTCCTAACAGATAATGTATAAATTTTAGAAAAGCATAAACCATAGCCAAACCTTCCCTTTTAGTGGTAGTGTAGTTGTGCTCGGCCTGGGAAAGATTCCTGTTGGAAAAGTAGATATGATGATCGAGGTTTCTCTGACTAGGTTGTGCAAGGATTGCACCCAAAGCAATACCAAAAGAATCAATGTGTACATGGAATTCCTTATTCCAATTCGGATATATGAGAATAGGGGCAATGTTACGAGGAAAATCACTCTATGGCATGGGGTAAACCACAACAGACATAATGACTGCAGAAATGAACTCTAATCCCAAGTATGCTATATAAATGAAAATTCTAATGAGACAAGATAAAGATCCTACCTCGTCTGGACATTCAATGAAGACCATCGTTGAGCATGCAACTCAAAGTTTTATACCTACAACTTGTGCTCAACAACCAAGATACACAAGCATATGGTGATAATATATAATGTTAGCATATAAACTAGCATAATCTATTAACATACATGAAAAATACGCCCATGGAATAATAATTCAAATATTTTCAAGATACCAATTGGACGAGAAAAGAGTATTTCTATTAAAAAATCATCAAGAGAAGTGTATAAGTGACAAAATTTGGTGTCGTCACATCTTAGAACCAAGAAACTAAGTCCCTTCCAGCTGGGCCTCCACCACTTCAATCCTCCACCAAAGGCAAGCTCATATAAAGGATACAATGAGGTTCTCCATCAAAGAGGGAAGATCTTGGGGGTTGAACAATGTGTTCAGACTTCAAGGATAAAGGGATGTAGACTCAATGTGAAGTGAAAATTTCTCCAGAGTATCTTTTCTCTCAAAGTTGAATCCTCTCCTCTTCCACAGCTTGGATATGGCTCAATTTATAGCCTTCAAATGGAACTGAAAGGCCGATTCAAAACGTTTCCAGTATATGCAAGGTCAAGGATCATGGATCTTGTGATGTGAAATGGAAACCCAACGCAATTTTTAATTTTGAGCACCAAACTCGATGTATGTGGGTTGTAGTGGTGCAACCTACATATACACATGTTGTCTAATTGGTAGGGCGCACATATGTGGAAAAATATGATTTTTTGGCTCTAGGAAGTACAAAAGGGGACTTCAAGTCTGCATAGAGAAATGGAAAGGCCATCCAAGCAAGTTGCATGGGGTGAGGAAAATTTTACTATAATAGATGCCCCCTAATGTGTGAGGTTATAGGAGTATCTGTGATGACCAAAATACATTATAGTTCCCAGAAGTGGAGTAATGGAGACTCAGCTGGAAGTGCTAGTTGCTCATGAGAAAATTACAATCCATAATGACTTTGTACACATGGATTCCAAATTGAATTACACTACAAATCCATGTGGAAATATACCAAATAGCTGTTCATGGCCATGAATAGGCAATACAAAGTAGACACATGCCATAGGCTGTCATAGTCACGAACAAGGCCTAGTGGAAAACCAATCTCAAAATCAATCTGAATATATATGTATACAATGGAGTACAATCTGATCTCCCATGATCACTAAAGTCATATGGGTATTGGTCCAATGGAAACAACTCAGGAAAGTTGCTACTGTAAACTAATGCTCTAGGTCTTCGACACTATCCGACAAAGGTGCAAGTCTACATCATGTGAATATAGGAGTTGAGGTCAAATACAATGAGACTTCATTTGATTATTGGTCATTAAGGTATAGCGTTAACAAACACAAGACAAACTATCGATAATGAAAGTAGGTATCAAGGCACCGAGTAAATTCCTACAAGTGTGAATAAAGTTGTTGAGGTCAAACACTTGAAGAATCCATCGATCATGAGACATTGATGTATTCCCAACTATCGATGGAGGGAGAACCTCCCATTGATGACTACAAGCCTCTAGGTACTCATAGGACTCTAGGTCTCATTTCTAGAATAGATAAGTTGAAGTCGATGGAAGGAGACCCACTGAAAGGAAAGCACTAAGGCATCTCTCATTAGTCAACACAAGGTACAAAGCAATATGTTGAATATTTGGAGGAACTTAGATGAAGAGGATGTTCACGAACCAATGACCATGTGCGTATTTCGCGTGCACCAAATGCAAGTAGTGCACGACAAAGACCTTCTAAATAGAAACTAATAAGGAATATTGTCGACAAAGACAAGGAGACCACCAATAAGGTTAATGGAATCCAATACATTTCACAAATCCTAATGTGTGAATATATTTCTTGTCGTTGAACACAAGGGAAACCCCCTAGTCAGCGACCAATGAGGAGATGTCGATTGTTGGGTTCAATGTTACCTACCCATAATGAAAGTAGGACCAGGGTGCATAGTAGGACTACAAATTCATGTGACTCTGAGACACACTGAGGGTATGGCTAACATGCAAAGTCAAGAGTTCTGAGAAATGGTCGACACGGGCTTATCCTTTGAACAAGAGCATGAGACATGTGGATAACTCAAGAAGCATAGAATCGATGATGAAAAATCGTGATGCAAGAGACATCAACGAAGTCTCCATAGGGATTGGAAGAATAACCAATTGGAGGAGTAAACTCTAAGTAATGAGCTCAACTTCCTAACGTCATACTAAACCCAAACTTTGGATGACAATGGACTCAAAATTTTGTGCTCTATTCAAAGGTGACACAACTACTGCCAATATGATATAATATTCTTTTCCCGCCTGTCTTTTTTTTTTCATAGGTAAATAAATGCTATGATAAAAGAGAGGAAACGAGTGTTGTGAGTAAGCAACTAGCTCCAAACAGTGGAACATACCTATGCTCAATGCAAGGAAGGGGCCCATGGTCTACATAGCAGTCACCGAGAGGACCAACACGACAGGTGAGTGCAGAGGAAGTGTAGACATAAGCACAAGATATAACCATGGGTGAAGAAGTTGAGTAGGAGACCGGAATGGATACACAGATGCTTGAAGAATCTGAACAACCAGACACCCAAAGAAAGAGAACAACGGAGCGAGTAAGTGGCGCCAAGAAGAAAGCAAAGGCCCACAAGAAACAAATGGAAACGTCACTAACAAAAAATGACATAGAGTTGGTATCCATGACAATAGAAGATCGACAGTCAGAAGTATGGGAAAATGCAGAAAATCACTGAGCTTCAATTTTGGAACATGTACAAGAGGTAAAACCTGTGCTAGAACAGTTGAGGATCAAGGCGGAACAACAAAAAAAGGAGAAACTGATGCCAGTAAGAGAAGGAGAAACCATCGGAGAAATAGTACAAATCACAGTGCAGGGAAGTGCTAACTGTATCATAACACCAAATATGTTTTTCATCAATGAGGAAACAACGCAAAAGACCATGAAGGATATCAAAATCTTAGACTTGGCGATGCCCAAGATACCAATAAAGGCGTTGTATAAGTTATAGGTTAGCGTCGTGTAAGAGATTCAGTCCAGAGCAAGTTCTGACGTGACGAATCTACAAATAACGCAGGAAGAAAATATGGTACTAAAGGAAGCCATCGGCAGGGAAGGGAAGAAGAAAGAGATAATGCAACAAAAAGTGGACCAAATGGAGACCCAGATAGACGCAGTCTTTCAAGCTATCTCAGATGAAACAATATCAGAGGAATCATCCTAGGAGGAGAAGATAACAAAGATATCACATACTCTACAACAATATAAAGAGAAGATCAAGGAACTTGAGGAGCGCGCAGTACCTATGACTTCCCCAACAGTCTGAGCGCAAAGAGAGAAAGACACGACAAACGCTGCAGAAAACATCGCGCAAAACATACATAGGGTGACATAACTGTTGGAGAAGAGCGACTAGCTATGGACCCAACTATTAGAAGATGGGAGCCTGCAAGAGCTGTAAGGAAAGGAAGATAAATTGCATGTAGCAATGGAATATGTCAAGCAACGACAGAGGACAATGTCACTGCTAGAGAAGATTAAGATAGTCACAAAAATGAAGAACCTTCATGCAAAAGAAAAAGCGATGCAGGCACAAAAAATAGCACGACGGGCTCAATTGGAGCCCCTACAGGAAAAGGCAGAACAATTGGTCATGGAAATCAACGCAACAAAAGCATGCCTCGGACATATATGCTTGGAGGGGGATGAGATCTTAAGACTGCTAGTCACTGTGCAGGTGGTCGAAGCCATGAAAACAAAGAGCATCCAGGCTCAGGAGCAGTGCCAACAGATAGTAGATAAGTATGAAGCACTAGCACAAGTAGTGGGAGACACGAGAGTCAGGGAGTGACTTAGGACGAGCCATGATGTCAGTGTTGGAGGCATGTTGGGCGCAAGCCAGCTTTGAGGGAAGAGCATGACGAGGGAGGCAAATGTGCATGCAGAAGGATCAACATGTGTAAGGCAAACGCACATGAAGTAAAAGCAACACGTGTAAAATAGACGCACATGTAGAAGAGAAAGGCATGCGAGGCACACATGCAAGAAGACCTAGCCAGGATAGGGATAGGGTTTTGGTAAGAGAATGTAATGGATGGTAAGCCAAAAATATGTATAAATAAGTACCTAGGAGGTCTAGGTAAGGGGTTCAGAGTTGGTTGGATGCTAGCATGTTTGAACATTGTTAGTAGTTGTTGTTGCTTAATGTGACTGTAAGTCCGATCTAATTTTGTAAGCTGTTGAGCTGGGAGAGAGATAAAATTAGATATTGAGGGTTAGATCACAGGCTGAGGAGCCTGGTGCGATCTAGTCCTCCTCATTATAGATCTCAACCTATTCTGATGGAGAGTTGTAATGCACACAACGCTATAGTTTTGAACTTGAGATAATAAAAGAGAAGAATAGCCAAATCTTTGTGGGCGTAGCCCAGGAGGGGTGAACCATGTTAAACCTTGCGTTATGTGATTGAATGTTATGTATCTTCTTTGATGTTGACGATTAGATGTTAGATAAATGAATGAATGGATTAGTTAGATCTAATATTTTACATTCATGAGTAAGAATAACAGTATAATAAATCTAGATGTACGAGCTAGTAATATGATGAAGACCAAAGAGGGTGCATTCACAGATCCCCACTCATTCCTAGGCTGCAAGCACCTGAGCGTTGCAGTCACCCCTAAGAAATTTCTTGGGTGAGACTGCATAGTGCATCCTATGTGTTGTGTTTCCTTTTGGGTTATCAGGAGGGCCAATAGTTTTAAAGAGGGTTTTTTTGGAAACCAAATCAAGACCTAAACCTGGGTCATCCCAAGAATGATAGCCAAGACGAAGTAGAACCCCAACAATAGGCTTGGCTATGAGTTGTCAGTGTGAAACAAGTGGCTAGTATGCTTAGTCATGGGTTTCTTACTGTAATGTGATGATCGATCACCATTGTTCTCAGAGACAGTCACGAACACAAGGGAAATTGAGGAAAAACTTAGAAAACATAAACAAGATTTGAGGAAAATGAACTTGCATGCACTCAAGACTAATCTATTGGCATGTTTTACAGACAATGTGTGCTTGTCATTGATGGCAAGATCAGAGTGTGCATCGATGGAAAATCAAGAACAACGTAAGCTAAGGAGGATTAGCGCAGAGTCGCACGCAGTGCGTAGGTGTGCACCAGGGACGAGGTTAACTCATTGCCAAAGCTCAAGAGAGATAGCATACTCAGGATCTCAGGCGGATCAAAGGTTGAGGCCTTTGACACTTAGAAATTCTTCTATGTAAGGAGGATGCGTAAGCTTGGGCAGAGAAGCGACATTGATCGTTGGATCCCATTCAGAATTCCCAATGACCATCAGATCTGAATCCAGACAGGAGGAACGCAAAGATGGAGGACAGATCTCTGGTGTTAGATCCGAGTGCAAGGTCCAACCATTGTTGGATCGGGAAGAACCTGCACGTTCTTTAAAGTGAAAGATCGAAGCAGTGGTCCAACTCCATTTCGTAGTTTTGGCTATCGGGGTTTCGTATACCGAAAGTTGGAGTGTCAAAACACTTTGCAACAAAAATGTCGAAATCATGATATGCGAAATCGCGATATGATCTAAGCCGTTGAATCAAGATCAGATCTAGACCGTCGAATCATAGGACACGTGGCAAAAGATCATTATGTTGCTAACTGGAAAGTCAAAGGAACGAGGTTCCCTAACCTCTCGAATTCGCGATATGCGAAATCGTGAAACTATCTTAGCCGTCAAATCGAGGTTTGTTCTAGACCGTTGATCCAGCTCCATCTCAGAGTCTCACCTATCGCGACTTGGAGTGACGAGAACCTCCATCTAAGGAACAGCGAGATGCGAGATCACAAAAATATCAGGACCGTCGGATCACCAAGAACATGGACCGTTGATCTGAGCTCCATCTCGGAGCTTCGCCTATCACGACTGGGAGTGACAAGAACCTCCATCACAGGAATCATGAGATGCAAACTCACGATAAGATCTGGACCGTCAATACACCAAGATTCTGGACCGTTGATCCGACTCCATTTCAGAGTTTCGTGAATCGCGACTTGGAGAGGCAAGAAACATAACCACAGGAGTTCCGAAATGCCGAAACACGAAATTGTGAAATACTTTAAGGCTTGTGGACTCAGTCGGTGGTCACACCATCGGAGAGTTGAAGAGAAGAGTACGTGCAGACAAGCTCCTTTTCGGCGTTTCGGGGATCGCAACTTGGAAAGTCGAGAAACTTCACAACGGAATTAACAAAAAGGCGAAATGTGAAATCATGAAAAGCACGTTATGAACAAGCGCTTGGTCATGGCCATGGTCATATAAAGGAAGGAGCTAGCGCATAAAAGCTTCATTTCAGAGATCATGACATGGAGACTCAAGATGTCTCATCGCAGAATCTCCGAATTGCGAAAGTACGAAACAGGTAAATAACGCAAGAACCCATCAGAGTTAATCCAATGATGGCGGTGAACATCAGCACGATCGGAGGGCTAATGTTAATCCTCACAGTGTAACTACTAGAAACCATTGATGGTTTCTACAAGAGGATGTGAAGAGATTTCTATGTGATTTCCAGAGGAGCTGAAGAGTTACAAGGAATCTGCTAGTGGAATGAAGACGATTCATGGAGGAAATTGACAGTTGGATGAGGGTTGGAGCTCGTAACTGAAACAGAAAGGATGAGCTCGAATGTAACAGAGAAGATGAAGAGTCTCAACTGCCAGAGAGAAAAAGGAATCTCGACATAACACCTAGTGATGATAGACACAGGGGTTGAATGAACTGCCAGAGAATCTGAAGAGTCGCGATGATGATCAGGCAGAGCACTTGAGATGTGGAGGAGATTGGCGCGGTATGAGCATGCAGAGGAATGGTGAATATTGCATGCACAATGTGCACAAAAGCTATAAATACACATTACATAGAAGAGATGAGGTTGGAGTTGCTGCTGGAGTTGTCGTGGATGTTGTTGTTGAAGGTGATTCATGCATGAAGAAGGATCAGAGTGCAGCAGCTAAATTGAATAGAAGAGGAACTGTGCAGTGAATGGACATGGCACACAGAGCATAAAAAGCAGAAGAACAGACAACGCAAGTCATGTGTACAGGAAGGCAGTGAGGCAGACATAGCAACGAAATGTAGCAAAACAGTGATGAGTTTGGTAAGCCATTGTTGAACATTATATCACTGTAATGAGTTTCAATAGCAAAGATTTATAAAACAGGGTGGTAGGGAGGTGCTAGGGAGGACTGTTGTCCTCAGAGGTTCAAGTGGGTGCTTGAACACAGGGAGTTGGTGCTTCCTTCTAGTTGGTGCTAAAGAAACCAGGGAGTTGGTGCTTCCTTCTAGTTGGTGCTAGAGAAACCAGGGAGTTGGTGCTTCCTTCTAGTGGGTGCTAGAGAAAAACAGAGAGTTGGTACTCTCAGCAAGTTGCAGCTTGCAAAACAAAGGTTGTAGCCTCACAATGAGTTGGTGCTCATATGTATGATAATGTAAATAATTTAAATAATACTTATCATATAAAGAATAAGAGGTTTTTACCCTGTATGGGTTTCCTTGGGAAATATGTGTCTCTGTGTTTCTCATATATGTGACTGATGTTGAATGTGCCATTGTTTATTTCCCTGCATTATTGTGATCATCATTGAGTACCTTGTAAAGATTTTAAAAGAAGCATAATTGTTTAAGCACAGTAACAACTGATTCACCCCCCCTCTCAGTTGTCCAACATAATCTATATGCAACATAGAGTCTATAGCATGGATGAAAAAGAGTAAGGAACTCCTTAAAAACCAAGGAACAAATCAAATTTCTTCCCCAACAGAGTTGCCAATTTTGTTGTAGAGAAATTCATCTACGAATAGACAAAACATCTCATTGACCTTATCATAGTCATAGATAGACTGTAGGATAGATCATTATTCTTTTCCTCCTAGATATAATTCATACAAGCATATGATGCAAAGGAAATAAGAAAGAATGGCTCACCTTTAACTTGCAGGTTGTCCAATCGTATCTTTGGAAGAGCTCCCTTGAGATACAGCTCCTAGAAAGTTGATCCACCTTCTCACCTACACATCAAATAGCCAACAAACCTTTCTCAAATTCTATGGTATAATAAATTATATTTGCATGGAATTAGATCAATTATAATATCTCAAGTACTACTATAATCCACCAAAATCCAATCATAAACATAACATTGATGATTAACATAGAATTTGGAGGGGTGAAATAAAATAGATCTATATTAAACAAAGAAGATTACAACAAGTGGAATTATTACCTTGAGTCATGCTTGTTGTACTCCTTGCTATGAGTCCTTGAACTCCTTAGCCACACTCAATTTGTTGGAATAAATGAAGCTATTCACGGTATCACAACAAGAAGACAAGAGACTCTCTCACCTAGGCTTATCCCCTCACTTGTGTTAATGCACAACACCCAAAAATGATAGAAAAATGGTGACATAGGACTCTTACTCAATTTCACCAACATGAGGGTGTGTAGACACTTCTATCATCATTCCCATCCCCTTGATTTGGACTCTTCTTATAGGAACTTAGAGGAGCTTAGAGATAGGTTCATGGCATGTGAACTAAGAGAAAATAGGTTATGCACAAGTTCCATGCTTAATAATGCTCTCCTTGTAACTCTCCAGTTCTAGAAGATCTAAGGGGTGGTTGTGGGTTTTGCATGGGAAACCAGTGACCGACTGTGACTTATTTATGAGGAACCCACGATCGACCACTCTTCTTCTTGGGAAAAACATGCCCATGCTCTTTTATAGTGGTTTAGCAAATTCCTTAGTACATGTTATTATTTTGTCTTTAATACATCATTGGCTTCTCTTCAAGGTCTAGAGTGGAAAATACAAGTGTAACACTTTCCTAAATAAATAATTGCATGTTCTCATCCTCTTGTTTTATATAGTTCCCTTCATAATTACCTTACAATTCTTCAAGTTAGGTTCTATCATTTCCTTCATAGTGACCTTATGATTCCTCATCAAGTTTTGTAGACTACACTCTTGTCAATGATCAATTGGAATTCCTTAGAAGAATGTCATCGGATTTTGTGCAAATACAACAACAATTTCATAACACATATGTTTTTATCGAATACAATTACACGACATTATCCCAACACTATATATTTATGAATAGAGATGCTAACTCGATGCAAGGTGATGAAAACACAAGATTACAGTTACATATAAATAATGCAAAGATGACACAATGATGATGCAAATCGACACAAACATGACATAAAGAAAAGTAACAATTTATTTTTAATGTTTTTAAGGTCGTACGTATGATGCAAAATCTTGTCAAAAGAACTCGACACACACCAACAAAAAAATCTGGCTAGAGGAGAATGGTCTATAATGATGCAAATCAATGATGTTATAACCATGTATTCTAGTAGTGAAGTACCCTGATTAATCTACAACCCTAGACAACTAATTAAGAATAAAACTCTAACTAATCTATTGGCCTCCTCTCTTATCTTTTCCCTTTCTCCCCTAGGGTTCTTGGTTTTTCCCTAAAACCAAGTGGCAACATTACTCTCACTTTCATTGTGAAGTTATAAAGGGCATAATACAGTAATCATTATAAATTCTTTACATCATTTGATATGAATGAGTTTAACATGTGATGATGATCACAATTAATACTACTATTTGGTCTTATGGGGGAGCTTTTATATATTATTTTTCTAAGAAGTTGTCACACTACTATTTGGTCTTATGGGAGAGCTTTTATATATTATTTTTCTAAGAAGTTGTTTTGTAACTCATCATCACTATTTCAGTGTGGAATTGTGTTCTCTATCTATATTTGGCATATTAAGTAGTTATCTCCATATTTTTTTTATCTTTTTCAAAAGGAAAAAAAATCATAACTCTATATTATTTAGGTGAAACAAAGCTACATTTTATAAAATCATACAAATGAAAGAAATAAAAAACATAAATAATACTGATGTCCAAAAAAATATAGTCCTTAATTATCTCCATGTATATTTCATATATTTAGCATTTACTATATTATTTAGTTTATTTTTAAAGCTACTATGTTTTAAAGTTATTTCTTTTTCAAGAAATTGAACAAATAATTGATATATAAACATTGAGTTCGATATGTTCTAATAAGTTTATTATCAATTATTTTTCAATTATAATAATTTTTAAACATAATTAATGCCACATATTATAATACTTAATATTCTTTTAAAATGTTGTTATTAAAATAAATATGATAACCTTAATATTAAAACAAATATCATAATCTTAATATTAAAATAAATATGATAATCTTAATATTTAATTAAAATAAATCTAATACTTTTTAATATTTATACATGTTAGATATACTATAAATACCTCTATTTCTACCATTACATCAACTACAAAAATAATTCCAAACCTGTTAGATTAGACATTTTAAACTCAATGTTATTCAATATATCTTTAACAAGGTAATTATCGTGTGAAGTAAACGTGTGAAATGTGAAACCAAAACTACATTGTATGTTACTAACATTCTTTCATGTGAATTTAAAATTAAAACATTATGTTAATTATAAATCTTTTTAATGTTTTTTACTTTAAAAACAATTTTCATATTTTACATAAAAAAAACTGTACCAAATTAAAATATACACATTTAAATGTTTTTACATTAAAAACCCGTATATTCTCGAAATATATGTTTTTACCTTAAAAACCCGTATATTCTCGAAATATACATAGATTAGTAGAGGGGATATATGTGCCATTTCATATTTTACATAAAAACTTATACCAAATTTCATATTTTACATTAAAAACTGTACCAAATTAAAATATACATATTTCATGTTTTTACCTTAAAAAAACTCCTATAGTCTCGAAATATACATATATTAGTAGAGGGGATATATGTGCTATTCATCCTACTATCCATAACAAGGTAGGCAAGGTCAACAATTGAACTCAACACTTGTAACTTTTAAAATATATGTGGTGATTTTAATTTAATGTACCACTAATTTGAAGACACGTTGGTTTTTCGTTTGAAACACGTTTCTTTTTTAATAAATGTTTAGTTAGCCCATGGTTCATGATTTATTGGTGAGAGATATAAATGGCGATTTTTATTGAGATGTTTAGTTAGAGTATGCAATCTTTTCATTTTATTTAAAGAGTTTGAAATCCTAACTAATTTCATAAAAAGGAAAGGGACTATCACCTATCTACGTCATACTTTTCATAACTAAATAGTTTGAATTATGTAGCCCTTTCATTTTATCGAATGAGTTTTTATCATAACTAACTTCATAAAGAAAA
>ML777051.1:1413336-1440743 GCA_009831015.1 Picea engelmannii | reverse complement strand
GATCTGGAAACAGAAATCCATTGTAAATAAATACAGTCTTTAGTATTTTGAATAGGTAGCTTAACCTAGTTTAATCTGGTGAAGTCTCGATGGGTTAGCTCACAGAGCTCGAGGAAGCTTGAATGTAGATCAAGGAGGGGAAAACTCGGAATTCGATTCCTGGAGCATGCACAGAGACTCATTGCTCTGTTTTGTAAAAGATCTATTGGGGAAATTCAAGTTTGGAAAGAAGGTTTTACTACTCTGTTGAATCCAATCTCAGTATAGGTGATCATTCTATTCATCTGTATATATTGTGACATTTATGTTATCATTTATTGAATACGATTGATTCATTAATCAATCTGAAAGTATGAGTTAAACCAATTTGCAAGGAATTGTAAGTTACAGAAAATGTTTACAGCGAGGAAAGCTCTGATTATTATGCATAGTCTTTGTGTACATAATATTTGAATCGACGGGGGACAATAGAGCGAAATTCAAAGAGCTAACAGACTAACGGTGTAGATCATCCATAAGACGGATGATCACGATCGGAGCGGAATCGGTCAGTGAAGAACCAATGACCCAGATCGCAGCGGAGAATGGAGGGCTCAAACTCCGAAACATTTGGTGAATTTCGGTGAGGCCAAGTGTCCATCGATGAATGGAAACGGAGAATGGAAGGTTCAAACCCCGAGGCGCTTGGTGATTTCTGCTGGGAGCCACGTGTCGAGTAGTGTATGGGAGCAGAAATCCAAAGGAAGGAACAATTTGCACTGTTTGTGATTTTCCGTTGGGAGCTTATGGTTTTGTTGAATGGTCATATGGCGCTTAACATTATATGCTAAGTCATTTCCATCGAGAGCTAATAAAACAAAAAGTGTTTAATCCGCTCAAGAAAGAGGAGATCTGCCAAAAGGAAACGAACTGCCAAATGTAGTGACAGTTAGCTAAATTTAGCCTGTCAAAGAATGATGAAGGACCATAATGCAAGAAAGATTCCAGAATAGGAAATGGTGGAATCGAAGATCTGCTTCGACGTAGCAGGTGGTGCCTGCATTATAAGCGCAAGTGATTGTAGAAGGCTTAGTGTTGTAACCTAGCTCAGGGAGGGTGGATATGGCGAGGTGCATGCAAATCTCCTATCCTATGCAGAGTAGGATTTTGTGGCTCTCTGCATGTAACTGATTGGCTGAAGACAATAAAGAAGAAGAGTTGGTGGACGTAGCCCCAGGGTGGGGGTGAACCACATAAATGTTGTGTTGTCCCGCTTTGTGCGATGTCTTGATATGTTTATGTCTTTACTTACTAAGTGATTTGATATAGATAGATAGATTTTCTTATGCTTTGTGCTAATGATTTATATGGATGTAAATATGACCTATGTGGATGTGCTTAGTGCTTGAATCTGCCATATGTAATCTACCTCTTTATGATAAGTTCTTAGATACAATAGATCTGAGTGAATAATGCGATGCGTTGTTTTATCTGCGTAGTAGAATAGTGGTAAAATATTGATGAACTGTCAGTGCTAAGTGCTCTGTTAAGTATTAAAATCACAGACATGTGTCCCAACTAAGGTTGCAAACACCTGAGTCTTGCAACCACCCCTACCTCTACCTCGGGTGAGACTTCATCTGCTTCGCAGGTGTTGTCTAAACGGCCGATAGTTAGGGATTTGTTGGTGTGTTGTTGTAGTGTTGAACCCTAGGTCTTCCCCTATGCCAACACTCACCCAAGTAGAATGTTGCTCCATTGGTGCTTCGTTGGTCATCAATACAACCTTCCCAATATGCATCTATGTAGGCAATAAGTGATAGATCCTTTCCTTTTGGATACCATAATTCAAACTCTTATGTTCCTTTGAGATATCTAAAAATCCTCTTCACTGCTAATACATGTGGTTTCTTTGGTGCTGCTTGAAATCATGCCACCTATCCAACTGCCTGCATTACATATGGTCTGGATGCTGTCACATATAGTAGGATACCAATCATTGACCTATATTTCCTTTGATTTGTAGACTTTGAATCATCATCTTTGCTCAACTTGCAACTGGTTTTCATGGAAGTGATAACTGGTTTGCAATCTTTCATTCCGAACCTCTTTATCATTTCTATGATATACTTGGTTTGAGAAATAAAAGTTCCTTGGTTGCTTTGAAGTATCTAAAGTCCCAAAAAGAAGGATAGTTCTCTAAGTAATGACATTTCAAATTCATTCTACACATCCTTTGCAAATTTCTGGCTTAACCTATAATCATCACCACCAAAAATTATATCATCAACATAAACTTTAATTAATAAAATACTATCTTCACTTACCTTGATGTAGAGGTTGCTTTCTGCACTTCATTTTATGAACCCTGCATGATGTAGATATTTATCTAGTCTAGAGTACCATACTTTAGGAGCCTGTTTTAGACCATATAAGGCCATCTTTAATTTACACACATAATATGTATTCTCTAACAAATGGAATCCTTCTGGTTGTTCAACGTAGACTTCTACTTTAAGTTCCCCATTCAGAAAGGCTATTTTTACATCCATCTGATACGCTTTAATATTTTTGGAGAAGGTATAAGCTAAAAACAATCGGATTTCTTCCATTTCGGAAAATGGGGAAAATGTCTCTTCAGAGTCGATTCCTTCAACCTGTGCATATCCTTTACATACCACTCTAGATTTGTTCCTTGTAACCTGTCCATCTTCATTCAATTTATTCTTGTATACCCACTTTGTTCCGATCACATTCTTATCCTTTGGTCTTGGAACCAATTCCCAAGTGTCATTTTTCTCTATTTGATCCAATTCTTCATCCATGGCCTTATTCCAAAATTCATCCTTACTGGCCTCTTCAAAACATGATGGTTCAATCGTAGATGTGAGTGCTAGGTGTGTTTGTTCTGGTGAACACATTCTTCTTCTAGTATCAATTCCCACATCTTTGTTTCCGATAATTTGATCTAAAGGATGATTCTTTTGTACTCGTCTGCTAGGTGTTTTTGGAGGCACTTGTTGAACTTACTCTTCTACTTATGTCGGATCCTCTTCATCTTCCCCTTATTTTTCATCTTCTATTTCTTCTTCATAAAGTTGTTCCATTGATTCATTTTCTTCTTCCTTTAATTCTTGTCTACCTGTTTCATCAATTGTTACATTGATGCTTTCCACAACTTTGTTCAATCTCAAATTGTAACACTTGTATGCTTTCCTTGTACTTGAGTAACCAACAAGTACTCCTTTTTCCACACGAGAGTCAAACTTTCCCATTCTTCCATCTTCTCTTTTGATGTAGCATTTGCTTCTAAAATCTCTGAAGTGCGTCACATTTGCTAGTATTCCTTTCCATAGATCGTAGGGAGTTTTGTCAATGTTGTTTATGAGCATTACTTTGTTTTGAATGTAAATTGTTGTATGCACTTCCTGTGTCCAAAAAATATTTGTCAATTTGGAATCCATTAGCATTGTTCAAACCATTTCCTGTAGTGTCTTGTTCTTTCTTTCAACAACTCCATTCTGTTGAGGTGTCCTAGCCATGAAGAATTGCCTCTTTATTCCATGACTTATACAGTATTCCATAAATTCCTTTGAAGTGAACTCTCCTCCATTATCAAATCCCAAGCATTTGATTTTTGAATCCATTTCATTTTCAACCATTTCCTTGTAGATCTTGAAGTTTTCAAAAGCTTATGACTTATTCTTGGGAAAACAAACTACAATCATTCTTGTATAATCATCAACTAATAACATAAAGTATTTATCACCTTTTAAACCCTTTGTTGTAGTTGGTCCAACTAAATTAGTATGCACAATTTCCAGTGGTCTTGTCATTGGATATTCCTTTGATTTGAATCTAGTCTTTGTTTGCTTTCCTTGTTGACAATGCTTCCATAAAGTGTTGGTTGGTTTCATGATCTGGGGAATTTCTTTGACTGCTTCTCTTTTGCTGACTTTGACAAGGTTATCAAAATGTATGTGACTCATTCTTCTATGCCATAGCCAACTTTCATCTTCCTTTCCTAGACAACACTTTTCATTTCCAATTTCACTTAACACATATATGTTGCTTGAAGTTCTCGCCGTTGTAGCAATCAATTTTCCTAAACCTTATTTTCTTATCTTGCACTTTTGTGAATCGAAAGTAAATTTGTGACCTTGGTCACACATTTGACTCACACTTAGAAGATTATGTTTCATATCTTCTACTAGTAGTACATTTTTTGCCTTTATATTCTTGTTCCCAATTCTGACTGTGCCTTTTCCAATGATTTTAGCTGAATCATCATTTTCGAAGGAGACGGATCAGTCTCTTTCCTTACTTAATGTAAGAAACCTGTCTCTATCACCTTTCATGTGTTTTAAACAACCACTGTCAACATACCAACCACGTTTCTTCTTCTTAGCTTGTAGAGCGACTATGCATTCTTCATTGATGTACTAATTCTTCTTTCTTATCCATGTCCTTTTCTAAGGTTCCTGTATGTGATTGTTGTTGTTTTGTTGTGTTTCTCTAGGAGGGATTGCCATTCTGCAATCTTTGGCCATGTGTCCAAAGTTTTTACACTTGTATCATTCCACTTCAGTGCTCAATGATTCAAACATGTTGTAACTTCTTCTTTGTGTTTCACTAGGCCTTCTTGGATAACTCTTTTATGTATGACTTTCAAAGTTGTTTATAATCATGTTGTTAGCTCTGCAATTCATAGCTTTATGTCCAAAATTATTACATGCATAACATAAACCAAAGAAGATAGTTTGATACATGGGATTTGAATATATTCTAAAAGGAGGTGCTCTTATGAATCCTTATTTTTCCTGATACCTATCTGTTTTTGTCAGTTGTTGATTCTGAAATCTGAATCTTCTTGGTGGAGGAGTGTCCCTGTAATTTTCTCTGTAGAATTTTATATCCCCTTTGATTGTTTCTGTGTAGGTTTTTGGATATGTTTCTTGTTCTATTGTTTTGGATCTTGATCCATTTTCTGTCTGATTGTATCCAAGTCCAGACATGTCATGATTAGGCCTTTGACTGTTGATAATGCCATTCAAAAAATTTTGAGTTGTTCTGCATATTTTTCTTTTGAATATCCTTTCTTAATGTGACAATCTCTGCTTCCAAATTTTCAATGATCATGTCTCTTCCTTCTAGCTATTCTTTGAGTTCTTCTTCAATTATTTCATCTTCTTCAATTTGAACCTTCAAATTTGTGATCATTTGTTCTAATTCCTTAGTGTCTTATTTCTTTTCTAGTTCTGCTTGTAGCTTCTTGTTTTTTCTCTTTTCTCTTCTGATAACTTCTATGACACTCAACAATTCCTCTCGGTAATCAACTTATGCCTCTTCAATTTCTTCTTCGACTTCTTCATATTCTTCTTCGGATTATTCATATTCTTCTTCAGAGTCTTCTTTATCATAGTCTTCTACTGCCATGAATAGAACTCTTTATGTCTCACTGTCACTGACTTCATCTTCATCTGATGATGAGATGTCTTCTTTGGTGCATAAGTTTTTCTTAAAAACTTTCTTTGCGGTTCTTTTAGATTTATATGTTTGTTTTCTTTTTGAGTAACCTTCATCATTTCTCCTTTTCTTATGAGGACATTTGTTAGCAAAATGACCAATATGATCACAATTAAAACAAATTAAAGGAAGCTTACCTTTATACCTGCCATTGGTTCCCTTGTTTAGTCTTTTGAAAAAGTTGGCCACTTCTTCATCATCTTCCAAGACATCACTATTGCTACTATGCTATTTTTCTTGTTGCTTTCCATTTTTCTTTGATCTTTTGGATGCTTTGAAGGCTGCTTCATTTACATCTGGATTTTCCTGTTCAGTTCTCATTTCATATGTTGTGAATATTCCATGTAGTTCGTTCATGCTTATTGAGTTTAGATCTTCTCTTTCTTCTAGTGCTGATATTTTAGGGTCAAATCTCATAGGAAGACATCTTAGTACCTTTTGAACAATTACAGATTCTTCGATTTCTTCTCCCAATCCCATGATTGCATTTACTGTTTCATCGACTCGTAAGAAGTAAACTACAATATTATCATCTTCCTTCATCTTTAGTTGTTCGAATTGACCTCTGTAAGTTTGAATCTTTGCTGCTTTGACTTTTGAATCTCCTTCATAAATATTTCAAAGTTTGTCCCAAATTTCTTTAGCGGATTTACAATGTGCAACTTTGGTGAATAGCGTTTCACCAAGACCATTTACAATTGCATTTGTGGCTTTGGAATTTTCTTACTGAGTTTCACTACTTTGTCATTTGTTGGCTGAACTATTGGTATTGTGTATCCATCTACAATTGATTGCCAAATTTCAAATCCATGTGCCTATATATATGTCTTCATCCTTATGCTCCAAAATGCATACTTATGTCCATCAAACTGTGGTATTCCATTTGTATACAAGTTGTTTCTCTCCATGATCTAACTTTCAGTGGCTAAACTAATTTGTGAAGGAACCTACTCTGATACCAATTGTTGGATTACTGAGCGGGGGGGTGAATCGGTAATAAAGCAATTTAATCCTTTTTAACCATATAATCCAAGTGTTATATCAATGTAGAATTATCATTCAATAACTGCAGAGTAAATAAGCAATGAACAAATGAACAATCGTACACATACACAGTACACCAGTGTTATATGTGGAAACCCAAAGCGAGAGAAAACCATGAAATGGTTTTTCTTATATGTATTGAAGAATTACATTCATTGGAAGCACCAACTTCCTTTGTTTTCAAGATGCAACTGGAAGGAGGCTCCAACCCCCTAGTTTCTCAGGATACAACCTGAAGGAAGCTCCAACTCCTCAATTCTTTGGCTACAACTAGAAGGAGGATACAACCCCCTAAGTTCTTTGGCTATAACCGGAAGGTGGCTACAACCACCTATCCTTGCCATGTCCAACTTCCTTGACGTATAAGTATAATGATGAAACCACTGTCACGCTATCACTGTGAGATATACCACTGTACAACTGTATCAACTTGTACCACTGACCTGCATCCAACCTGTACAACTTCCCTGTAATCAATCTGTACCTGAGATGAACATGTATAAACAAAAATACAACAGGTACACGACTTGTAGTGTTGTAGCACGTGTATGTACTTGCCCTATCTGTTATGTAGCCTGCGTATGTACATGACCAAACTATTATGCAACCTGCGTATGCCTTCTGAAAACTAAGGTTTCATTTCTTGAAAAATTCTGACCCTCTGTAACTTATTTCACATAGATTTGTAACTTGTCACTATATCCAGATTGTAACTGTACCCTGTGCATACATAACCTTTACCCAAAGCATATATATCTCTCTCTAGTCATGTTCCATATAGGTGTGTGTAATAATGAACAAGTATAATAACCCTCACATGATCTAGTCATCAAACCCTTTCTAATATTCAACCTCTTAATACATCAACCACTTCACAAATACAAGATCTCAACCATGTACCATAAACCCTTAGCCATATGCCAAGAAATACAAGATGTGCCTCAACAAGAAGTATCAATGATAAATATACCAACACTATATTTCTATAGATCTGACTTATGTAGAAGATACCATGCAACCACAAGTCTCTCTAAGGAGAATCTTCAAATCTCCATAACCATTTCTCATGCATACATCAAAATCCAACTATTCATAGAAATAAGACATAACTTTTGAACCAATGGATAGATCTAATGTATCTGAGCACTGTAGACCTTCCTGGGGGCTTGATCTCAGAATGTAGAACCTCCACATCTTCATCTTCTCAAGTTTCCATGGCTTTTCAACATGTACGCACCCTAATACACTGCCAGCCCACGTACGCCTCAATATGTACACACCCTAATACACTGTCAACTCACATACGCTTCAAAAAATAGGGTTTTGTAGTATTCACTATAATTTTGAGAATTTCGCCATCAACCCTTCGTACTACCTTAGACTTTCGCAACTTCATATGTATCAATGAGTACTTGCAATAATCCTCATACAACAAAAGATATTCAATATGTTCAAGTGTGATTAAATGAGAGAGCTTTGCCTCTTATTTATACTTTAATGTAGCATTACATTTTCCTTATTTTGGGGAGTTCTCCATTTACTTTATTATTTAAATAATTTATTTTGCAAACACTTTGACTTTTAGGGGATTGTATATGACTCATGAGGGTCCTCCAACTTTACATGGCCATAACTCTCTAACTGTGAGGAGTTATATGACGTTCCACATACCAACGGAAAATGGCATGACAAGCACTATCCATGTAGGATAGTTTCACTGACAAATTCACTGGCCTTCATCTCATTATTCCACAAATAAGCATGGATTCTCTAACCATACTTCTAGGATAGCTCAATCCACAAAGCATCTTCCCGTGAGGGATTTCACCATAAGGGAACCACTTTGGAGTTCATACATTTGTACTTCTTATCGACCATGACAAGACAATAATGAGTCATCTTTACATCAAACAAACTTGGTTCCATTACCCAGACCTTTGTGCTACCAGAATTTGCTACCGGACTTTCTTCAAGGGTTGACATCAATGACAACCAACCTTAATCAACAAGCGCCCAACTATGGACACAAATTTTAGAGGATGGGATATTACAAGAGTTGTAGGGGAAGGAGGACAAACTACATGCAACAATGGACAATTTTAAAAAATGACAGAGGACGATGTCACTACCGGAGAAGATCAAGATGGCCGCAAAAATGAAGAATTTACAAGCCGAGGAGAAGGAAACACAAGCGTAGAAGATGTCACGAAAGAATTAGTTGGAGCCCCTGCAAGAAAAGGTGGAGCAACTGGTCGTTGATATCGACGCAAAAAATCTGTACATAGAGCAGGTAGGCTTGGAAGGGGGAGAAATGATAAAAAATCCAGTTACCACGTAGCTGATGGAAAATATGGCCGAAAGGAGCAGTCAGGCTTAGGTGCAGTGCCAAAGAATAACTAAAATATATGACCCACTGGCGCAAGCAATGACATCTGCTGGAGTAAGGCAGTGACTCGGGATGAGTCACAATGTCAATGTTGGGGGCCTGTTGGGTGCAAGCCCATTTTGGGGAAAAGGCTAATTTTGGAGAATAAACCTCAAATAAGGAAAATACACCTGGCAGGAAAAGCAACATGTGCAAAGTAAAGCACATGCAAAGGAGGAAAGCATGTGAGGTGTGCATGAAAGAATACCAAACCATGCTAGTGTTAGGGTTTTGATAAGAGGATGTAATGGATGATAAACCAAAAATAAGTATAAAGAGGTACCTAGGAGGTGTAGGTCATGGTTCAAAGATTTGGATAGGGTTTAGTGTGACTGTAATTCCAGAATGTAAGAATGACTATAAAATTCGAGGTTGTTTTGTAAGTTGTTGAGATGAAGAAATAAAAGAAGGTAGATCTTGAGGGTTAGATCACAAGCTAGGGAGCTTGGTTTTATCTAGTCTGCCTCATTAAATATCTTGATCCAACTGAGGGAGAATTGTAATGCGCGTGACACCATAGATGACATAACAATAATATAAGATCCCAAGATCCAGATCTTTGTGGACGTAGCCCAGGAGGGAGTGAACCACAGTAGCTTATGTGTTATGTGAATGATTCATTGATATATCTTTGTTATTAATGATTAGATATTAGAAGAATGTTTGATGAAGTAGCTATATATAATTATTTTACATGCATGAATAAGAATGAAAGAGTACTTAGCATAGATGTATGTTATAGTAAATAAATAAAGATCACAAGATTCAATTCTAGATCCCCACTCATTCTGAGGTTGCAAGAACCTGAGCATTGCAGCCACCCATAGAACCATCTAAGGTGAGACTATGCAGTGCACCCCGTGTACTACGTTGCCTTCTGGTTTTCCAGGGGCCCCGCTAGTTTTAGAGGGTTTTGTTGGAAACCATAGTAGATTTGAACCTGGGTCAACCCAAGAATGGTAGCAAGAGAGAAATAACCAACAATACGAAATTTTTGCATATGGTTGTTGTTTCTTCTTGTTTCAAGGTAAATTTTGTCTAAACCCTTGGAGCAGTATAAGGGAATACACCCTCCACCAAGATCTATCATTTTTGTCATTGGATAAGCTATTTTTTTAAAGGTTGTTAGGAGAAGTAAAAGGCATTACACCCTCATAGATTTACTTTGCTAGTTTTGTTTTCTCTAGGGAGTAAAAGGTCTTACACCCTTACAGAAGTTAAAAAAACAGATCTTACACAAGAGAATCCATTAACCCAATTGATAAGGCACTAATTTAATTTTCATTGGATAAATAAAATCATTGCATTGGTATGCATGATTTTTTGAGATATTGCAGTTGTTTAAGTTGGAATCAATTCTTCATGCTTTAAGCCTGTTTGTGCCCTAAGGGCATATAGCTTAGCCAAATAATTTTCTTTTCCATTTCAAATTAATGCTATAACCACTAGGGCTTCTGCAAAATCACTCTTTCATCATGCATTTCTCTCTAATCTACTGCTGAAATTTACTTGTAAACCTTGGTAAATGTTCTATTAGTTATTGGCTAATTGTTGGGTGGTTTACTTGTTGATTTATGTGGCTAGATATTGTTTCTATAGTAATTGTTTGTAAAATCCACTTGGCTTTCATAATAACTTGTTGATAAAACTTAATAAACAACCCTTAATGCCACCAAAGTCTTGCTCTAACAATTGGAAATTTGACTAGTCATTACTAGCTTTATTTATGATACCTTATACTAGATTTTGGATGGTCTAATTTGCAGCTATTGTCATCATTTGTTTCTTATATATGTATTTCCATATTGCTTCAATTTGGGACAACAAAGATTATTTCTTGTTTCCCTTTGGTTTAGGGCTTGTACATATATCATTTTTCTTGTTCTAGGAAAGACTAACATTGTTTTGCAGGTACACAACACTTGGAAACCATTCTCCATCTACAAGACTCATTCTCAAGCCTTACTCCTTCTCCAATATTGACCTATAGGGGTGTTCCACAATCACTCTCATACTTTCCATCACAACTCCTCTAAGGTCACCGTGATTCCCCCCTTGTGGTGATTTCATCATCAGTAGATATTCCCATAGTTGTCACACTTCCATGGATTGGGTTGGAATTTTCCCAAGCTACAGTTTGTGGGATAAAAATTTGCTTCCTCTTTATTGACATCTAAGGAGGAAAGTTATTGTTTATAAAAAAAATAGGCTACATTGAGTAAATAGAATTGATCTCTCCAAATGGATTGACATCGTCAACTACCAATGAAAGCCTAACATTACAAGGTTCTTCTTTAAAAAATGGTCATCTTTCTTCAATGCTCCTAAATGGACAACCATGTGCATGCATTCGAAGAACACCATATTCACTTATGTTCCATGCATGGTAATACCTAAACTTTGCTATGCTTTGTCACCTAAACATTCGTTTCAAACATGGAATTATGGGAATATGACGAAGAACCTTGTGAGGCACGTGTTTTGTTACTTGATCAGTTCAATATCTATTGATTTGACATTGTGGGCATTTCATTTTCGATGCATATTGTTCATAATATGTAATATGATCATTAGGACATGAATAAATAGCTTGATACTCCATTCTAATATATTTCATAATGGTAGATAATTCTTTGTATGTGTGAGGTAAATTATTTGACTATGGTAAGAGAAATTCACCTAACAATCTACAATGAAAAATATAAGTAGTTAACGTAAAGAATATTAACAGTAGATATTGCATCCTTAATTTATACATTAATTAACACTAAAAATAAAGAAACAAAAGTAGACCTTTTATGTATATGTGATGAATTATATTACATATCTTAGGATTTGGGTAAGACAAGTGTTTGAAAAAACATTCAATACCTTCAAGTTCATCAATAACAATATAACAGAGAGAAGATTTTTCCTCGAGCCTTCATAAGGGGTTGTTGTGACCTCTCAATCATAGGTACATCATGAATATCATCAAAATTTTCAACCATTGGAGCTAAGGTGTCTGTTGATGGGTTCAAATGGCTTGTCAAGAAGGTAAGGGAGAATGTCAGATGGCAAGTCCCAATCAGACCTACACTCATTGGGGTGGAATTTCCAACTAGTATGTGGGCATGGTTGCCACTAAGAATTAGAAATACAAAAGGGAAAAGACAATACTTTGTCTCCCAAAGAATTCTAAGTACCTTAAATCTAATCTAAAGCAAAAAAAAACAAACTAATCTAACTACTTCTAACCTATCGTGCAGGAGAAAACTAATTAAATGAATACAGTTTGAGAAAATATTATTCATAGAAAAATAGTTCATATCCAACAACAACATGTTAAAACAATAAAATTTTGGAATTGATCGCAAATAGTTTTAGACAATATATATAACTTAATCATTGTATTCATCAGAAATCATAGCAACATAAGCATTCCAAACACTAAGCATAGAAATAGTTCATATGACGAGTATCCAAAAAACTTAAATGACAAGGATATATGTAGAGTAGTCCCACACACATTTGCTAATAGCCATGATCTCAAAATGCCTTATGCTCTTCATATATCCATAAATAATAGTATAATCAGTCTATACAACGGGAAAAAAGGTCCCCAATTACATTCAACGAGTTCTCTTTTATAAGATAAGAGAGACTCCTAAGTTCTTTTGAATTTTCATTTCGTTTCCTTTTGTTTTGTCACTATGCACTTCAAATTTATTTTACATTTTATTAAAGAATATGTAAGTGTTATAAACAAAAGTCGAAGAGACTCTTGAGTAGTTATTCTCGTTTTATATGTTGTTCATGAGTGATATTTTTAAAAAATATCACTAACTTTGCTCATTGGTATCCTCTTATGTTCTTTGAGTTATTATGGGAGTTTTTGGTGTTAGTCTAGTGAATAAGATCAATCCAACTTCTTATTCTCTATTTCATATTTCTAATGTGCTCTTGCAAGTCTGGTTTTGCCTCTTGGAACTCCAGTTATGGATGCCTAAACATTGCATAGTCTATTTTTTATTCAATTCAAGCGTCTTTCTATTTTCTGATTTTTCTAGGAATTTCCACCATCAACCAATTAATATTTGTTATTCCATCACATTCATCTCTCTGATATCTTTATGGAGAGCTATCCTGGGATTGCTTGTGTCTTTGAGAGATCAAGATATGTCCATATGAACATTGCACAATCTGTTTCCCATTAAATTCGTGACCTTCTATGATTTTCCATTACCATTATGGCCTGAAGTCCTCTTCCAATTAGTTATCCTACTTGATACCTTTCCAACGAGGTATCTTGGGGTTGATTCTGATTCATGTAGCTCAAAATATAGCCATTTTCATTTTACACTCAACAACCCTTGATCTTCCCTTGGGCGAATATGAACCATCGATCTTCAACCTTAAACCATTATAACACATGCATGAGGTAAATTGATTTATAATAGTTTATATGGTTTTGGCCCCCTTACTTAGTTTGTTCATGGAACTATAAGATGCATAAGACATAGGGCTTGCGTAGTAAAAATAAATAAATAATAAATAAATAATCATACAATCCTAAAGTTCCACCCCCTAAATTTACTAAAATAATCAACCCCTTGAGAGAGGTGAGGTAAAAACCCAACATGAAAACCCTGGTCGGTAAACTCCCTGATGGGAAATATTTCGATAAGCCAATTTCAAAGAAATAATATTAATAAAAAGGGGAGGTATGTCCTCGCAATAAATATCGATGGGTTAACCCCAATGGGTAATCCGATTTCAAAGAAATAATATTAATAAAAAGGGGAGGCATGTCCTTGCAATAATCGATGGGTAATCCAATTTCAAATAAATAATATTAATAAAAAGGGGAGGTATGTCCTCACAATAAATATCAATGGGTTAACCTTGATGGGTAAACTCCAATGGAAACATTTCAAAGAGATAATCCGAAGCCTAAGTCCCATGGAGAAATATTAATATAATAATGTGTGGTTATTCCAAGGTATTCTAGAGGGGAGAAGGGGATTTTGAGAAAGATGGTAGGATGTTCTAATGGTAATTCCAGATGATAATTTACCAAGAGATGAAGGTGAAGCCCGATGTGTATGAAGACCAATGGAGATTGACGGGGAGGAAATAATAATACTAATTAAAATTAAATAAAATTAAAAAAAAAAAATGAAAATTAGGATAAATAATAAAAGAATAGAATAAAATAGGAAAAATCTTCGGACCTAGAAAAAAACAAAATTAACGTAAAATGAAGAAATAAAATAATAAATGGAAATAAATATTTACATATATATAGAAATTAAAAACAAAATCAAATTGTATCTAAATTTATGGGGATATGGAAAAAGAATAAGAATATACATATAAAACCTATACATTATACATTAGGGATTTAAGCAAAATGTATCAAAATAAAAATTAGAAATAAAATAAGAATATACAAATTGTATACAAAAATTAGGAAGATGAGGCCAAGCTCCTCACAAGTGAGCGTTCAATGCTAGTTAGGGTTCCGCACCTAGGGACCAAAAATAAGAGCAAGGTATACCGTGTATATTCCGAGTAACTAGGACTTGAGTCGGGTAGGTATGTCATATGGAAATTACGATGGCTCAAATTCAGATGCGACAAATGGCAAGCGATTAGGGGGTAATAAGACAATACCTCATGTGACACATTAATGTCACAAAGAGAGACTCATATGATAAAAGGAGTTCGACACTAGCCGAGCACGGAATACATGTCAATAAAGTCATGGTGAAAATCATGGAGGGAAAACCTGATAAGCTTGCAAGGAGAGAGAATCCAATAGGATTAAGGAGCAGGCTCCCATGTTAGACCGCAATGCATGACTTTGGTTATAACAAGTGGCAAGCCAACATTAGGTGAAAATATGACAAAGTTCCACATTCAAGAAGCTTGATAGGTATTTTGGACTTGGTTTTCAAAGAGAGGGGAGGACAAAAGAAGAACCTGATAGATATCGATCCAAATAATCTCATGCCTTTCAAACCCCAATAATATCACAAGGGACTTCACTTGTCCAACATGATGAGACAAACCCAATGAGGGGAGGTTAATAGGATTTTTTCCTTTGGGATTCAAACCAGTCTTAAGATAATGCACACTCAACATTTCGAATGGCGATTCCTGATAGGAGTAGATCCCATGATATCATGGGACATGCTTGCAGGAAAGGTGGATCCAATAGCCTTCTGAGCTTTGGACCTCGGGGCAACTGTAAGCAAAGGTGAACATACTTCTAGATGAAGGAGAGCCTGATAAAGATTAATGTTCCTGATAATGATTAGGGTTTTGGCCTCATTAATGCAATGGTGGTAAAAACAAGCCCGGCTGAGGTTTTGGAAAGACAAGGCTTAACTCCTACTATTGAATGTTGACTTCAAACAATAGACGAGATCTACATAGAGAGAAGTCTAGTCAATAGGAAGAAGATCAAGGGATTCCCCACACACATTTCAAGGATGGATTGGTCAAGTAAAGAAAGTGACCCCGTGACCCTACTCTTGCAACCACATAAAATATGAGATCAATTATGCGAGGAAGAAGACACTTGTCAGTATATCGTAAGCATTACATTATTTTCCTTTTCCTTCAACAAACTTATGAATAAGTTCAGGGTTTGTTTGTAAAATAAAGAAATGAAGAGAACAAGTTTCCCAAAGAAAACCATCCATGATCTTAGTGGCTATAGATAAATGTCATGAGAGTTGCGTACATCTAATCTCAAACTTATAGAAAGGATTAATGTTTTTGTTATTCTAGCTAAGAGTTTGAAACTAAAGAGTATGATTAACATACGAAAGAATAAAGATGAAGACATTAGGTGCCACATGAAAGAAGGAGGATGAAGATTGCATATGTGTTATTCATTTAAGTTATCCATTCATAAGATATTTAAAAACAAACTCATTCAATACATACAAGAGAATATCAAACTCTACAACGATATAGGATCATAAAATTCTTCAGAATCTGGAAAAGGTCTTGAAGATAACTTGCCAATCTCATCATAGAAATGTCAAAGAAGCATCATAAGTCAAGAAGTAGTATGAAAACATTTGAAATCATAAGATCAAAATGATTAACGAACCTCCTCAAAGACAATAATCAATAAAGATCAAACACCCAACTCCCTCAAGGTGGATACAGAATAAACATTAAGCTCAAGCAGTAGAGGATTAGGCATTAGAGTTCAAATTTTAGTAGGGGACCCCTTTCATTTTGATTTTATAATAAAAAGTAAAGGGGGGTTGATGTGGCCACAAAAATTGTGACACACTGGAAGAACCAATTATCTTTATTAGTAGAAGTCTAGGGCCATTACTTCATATCTGGATTTTAAAGATAAATTCAACAAGATGTAAACAATTTTCCAATAATCATGGGTACCACAACGATGCCAAATTTATAAAACATATAACCCAATATTTCTATTACTTGTTACCTAACATACCCTTTTCAAAGAGCCGATTAGTGAGGCAATTTCTTTGACTGGATACACACTTCATATTGGCTTTGGTTAACCATGGGTTTTCAATTTTTATAACAAGCAAACATATACATAAGTATGTTCCCCATCTCTATTTTTCCTGACATTTCTTCGCTTCCAGGAAGCGTCCATAACCCCAATGAAGTTTCCTCCATACCATATAAGCATATCCCCACTACCAACGAGCGTCCATAACCCTGACATGTTTACTTGTAATTCCCACATGATTAATAGTGCTTTCAACTTCCTTTTGCTTTTATAACATGCTCACCCTTTTAGATGTTATATATAGATATGCATATAGCAATGGGGTGTGAAGGAAGAAGAGTGATGCAATATCTTCTTTCATTTACTAAGAATATGCTATGCATTTTAGTTTAATCCATAGGTCTCCCCAAAAAACATCACAGAATTGGCCATTTATTAATATGAAGTGGATGGAGCTCGAAGAAAAGAGTAGATAGACACTTTCTTATACTTATGGATTATCATGGTATGCTAATATTGAACCCCTTTTGTGTCCCCCCCCCCACTATTTTTTTCACGCTTCTTTCCTTACCTTTTGTTCGCCCCCTTCTATACTTTCCCTTTTCCTGTTTTATTTTTCTCCCTTCTTTTTCCATTTCTTGGTACTACCATACTTAGTTGATTTTCACGTTTGCGGAATTTCGGACTCACGAACTCTCACATTTCCATTATCTTTTGTTCACCCATGTTTAAGTTCACCCAATACTTAGAATGATTTTGCGCTTCAAACTTTCAGAATTTCGGGCCTACGGACCTACACGATGCACCTCCACTCTCTCCACTGTCTACCTAACACTTTCTGATACCTAGCCATTTCATACACTTGGAATTTCGGACTTGCAGACCTTCGGACTTGTATATCTGTCTTTTCATACTAATCACCAACCCCGATTCTCCACCATTACTTGTCCCTTCACATTGTTCGATGTCACATTTATTGTTATCCCTACAGACCCAACTACCAAATTTATTGTTGAAGTCGTTGTTAATTAATGATGCTAATACCGAGGCTACTAATATTTATTTTGAGTTAATGTTTCCGTAAAAATAAATCAAAATCAAGTTCATTTTAACGTGAAAAGTAATATTTCAAGAAAATTCGGTGAGCTTCATTGGGACAACCATGAGATTTTTTTTTCCGGTGGGGATACTTTGAACCTCTTTTCTAGGGAAGATCATAATTATCATTGGTCCCACTGCTACTGGTATTACTCAAAATCGTTGGATAAAGAAGACAACAAAGTGTGGACCTCGAGAATAGTTCTCGCAGGATGTGTTCCAGAATTATTTGAATGAAAGGATATCGTCACTTGGTGCATCGATAAGATTATTCGTGAACTTACCCTCCCCGAGACCTATCAATAGGTCGAGGTGCCTATTCAGTTCACCCACCTGTGTGTGGGGATTTTTCAGAAAGTCGACCTTTGGGTCGTATTTGTTTATCTACATGTAGTAGATAATGGTGCATCTATGTGTGATTCAATTGAGAATTACGTGAAATATATAGGAGGGACCCTAAAGTAGCAGGAAGTAGGATGATTGAGGGGAGCTCTGTGCCGGCATAATTACCCTAAGGTCCAAAGTGCATTGTCGAACCGTGCGTATTCATATGTACTTCGACGACCGGGGCTTTTAACAGAGATAGAACGAAGTGAGTGAGAGATGTTGGAGGTGGTTTGGCGAAGGCAGGGGAGTCGGTCCTTGAAAATCAATTCCACCTACCATGCTTTGGGTTGGGGGTAGAGAGGGGGTCATTGATTTACAGACGGAATGATCTGTGCACCTTTGCAACGGATGGGCGATGCGAAGAAATAGAAATAAATAGGAACCCATATGGATATGCAGTTGTTGTTTTATCTCAGGAAACTGGTTCAAATCAGAAATACTAATCGGCGAATCTGTTACCACACCTAAAATCACCCTACCCACCCCCGGGACAAGGACGATAGGACGTTACCCTGTCCCCGGGCAGGCTAGGTAGAGGCATGCGTACTATCTCTTAACAAGACTCATTAGCCCCCTACTATACACCACATTAGTTACTCAAACTTCTGTGACACCTTCTGCTGTTGTAGTCCATCCTTTACTTGTTGATAGTGCTCATATGTAGTAACAGCCTTGAGGATCTTATCTATCCAACCAGAAGAAAAACAGAAATTATGTTTTCATTACGAACTAACGGAGCGTCAATTGTTAAAATATGTTTGTATTGCTAGAAGAGCCAAAGGATCAATGGGTCAGGAGCTAACCCCTTGGAGAGTGGTATGTTAGTACATCTCATCCCACTCTTAAGAGAGTGGTATCATTAGTACCTTGCCAACACCAATTAGGGGCAAACATGTATCAAGCGGGATTTGAATTTGAGTTGGGAGGATAATAACTTCTTCTTTTAACCACCCAAGCTTTACCCAATTGACAAAAAAATATATTTGAAAGCATCTCTTCCCACCCTCAACCATTTACTCGAGAGTGAGATTGTCGATAACTTGTCAACCCCAATCAACCCACAAGGGACAAATGTATCATAAGTGAGATTTGAACCTAGGTGAGGAGGATAACAACTTCTTCTCTTAACCACCCAAGTTCAACCCAATTGACAATGTTAAGATAATATTTACTTGGTCAAAGTCTACATTTATTTTGTCCATGTCTCTTATGTCAAGCTTAAGCAGGGATGTTGGTGTGAATAACCCACTTTGTAGTCAAATTTACATTAAAGAACATTTAAATATATTGTACCTAACCTTATCTTGTCTTAATAAATGAGATGGTTAAGTAGATAGTAGATTAGTGGCCTCGATTTATGAGATACTTAGTGACATTAATGATTTGGTTATACATAAATGCTATATAATATAATAGGATCATCTATCATTGCAATGTGTGCCTTGTACCAAGATACGTGTAGTTTTTACAATGAAATTTTGTCCTTTAAGATTTTCTCTTATCTACATATGGTGTCACCTCACTTTTTTTTCCAAGGAAAACCTTGGGGAGAAACCTAAGAGATTATTCCCCACATTCGTCAATGGCATCCCTAGTAAACCTGTTGGTGTAGACTGGTGCACCTAACCCAAGGGGATTCAAACTAGGTACCTACTAGCACATAACTAGCTAGATGCTCGACAACATTAGTGACTACAAATTGAGCTATAATGTCACCTCTTTTATGTGATCTAGCATCTTGTTTGTGTCTTGAATTATAATGTTTTGCTTATTATGTTCATTGCCTACTATGCAAAAATCAATATTGTCTCCACAGGAGCTCTAGGGATAAAGGGACGACCTCCTCTAAAAATCTGAAAGTTTCTCCACATTAACTGGTTGGCAAAGATAAAACAAGTTTTTTGAGGACAATCAATTATGTTCAGAGAAACCCTCAAGTAGCATTAGTTTATTAGAAGTTTAGTTCCAACTAATTCTTCGTCACTTTTTAAGAAGGCCCCTACTTTGTCCTTAGTGGTGGATACAATAGCCTCAACTATGATTAGGAATCTTGAAATTAAATGGATTAAGTAGGAAGAATATTGTTTCCTAAAACATGGGATGGCATACATGTTTAATGGCTTATGGTCATCACTGAAAATCTCAAAAAATGGATTGTCGATTCTTAGGGTTCATTCTTGGAGAACACAATGTTAGTCCACTTGAATGAAAAGGGGTTTATATTCTTTGTTTTATCTCAGAGTGGGAAGAGCACGAGTTGTTGCTATGGATGGTTAGTTTATGAACAAATGTGATCTCTTTATGAAGTAATGGTAGTCTAGTTTCAACATGCTTATATAATCATTAACAAAGGCTTTGATTTATGTAAGCCTGTGTAGTCTTCCTATTTTTAGTATTCAGGTTGGAGTACCCTTTTGGCAATTAGTAAGAACCCAAGAAAGTTTATTACGCATAGAAACAAGGAGATCTATCAAGATCACTATTTAATATCCATATATACATATCTAGGAAAAGGTTTTCCAAATAAAATAATGTTGATCACTTTTTAAATATCCATATATGCATATCTAGAAAAAGGTTTTCCAAATAAAATATTGTTAGAGTGCAAGAATTACAACACAATTTATACACAATAAACTTATAATATTTCATTACTTATTTTCCTTTTTCCTTTGAGCATGGACAAATAGTAGCTTCTTCTATGTCTCTTGGATTAAAAAGAGTCAAATAATAAACCCACCATGACTTATAACATTTCATTACACATTTTCCTTTAAGCATGGACAAATAATAGTAGCTTCTTCCCTATCTCTTAGATTAAAAACAACCAAATAATAAACACACCATAACTTATAATATTTCTTCCTTTGAGCATGGACAAATAATAGCTTCTTTCGTGTGTCTTGAATTAAAAACGGTCAAATAATAAACCCACCATGATAAGGATGGGAAAGTGAGTCACCCATGGGTAGCTCCATCTATGAACCCAAAGGTGCTTGAACATGTAGCTTCACACCCACTAACGTGGGAGGCGAAGACACTAACATAATGAAAACTAAAGAGTCAAATGTTCCTAATCGATGGTTCCAAACATAAATCAAACCATGAATCGAAAATGGTGCTTTTCATTGATCTAGAAAATCCATTGTAATTGATGTTATCAAACAATTCAATGATCTCCAATAAAATCCATTGTAATTGATGTTATCAAACAATTCAATGATTTTCAATAGCTTATTGGGAAATGGAAAGAGAAAAAAAAAAAAATCACAACCTATAAATTGGTATGTGAGTTTGTGAGAAAAAATTATAATTGACCTTTTTCCTTAGTGAAGTTGCAAGGGTTAAAGATATAAAATTTTAATCCCGAATTGTAAATTTTTTTTTTAAATTATAAATTATTTACAAAGATTGAAAAGAATATTTTCGAAGATAATAGTATTTCCTATTTTTTTATTTATATATGTATAAAACTATAGTTTTTATGAAACTACTTTGAATCTAAATTTGAGACTGGGTGATAGTATAGTGTGATTTGACATTGACAATAACATAATGTGTTTCTATTTTAATAATTGTGATATGTATGATGTGGTGGGTTTATATTTTAACAATTGTGATATGTGGATTTAATGTTAAGAACATGTGTTTGTTTTTTTTGAATTTATAAATTTATATTAAAAAAATAGAATATGTATATATCTCCATAAATTTTTAGCAATTAAATCACTGTTTTATATCTCCATAAATTTTTAGCAATTAAATCACTGTTTTATAAAACCACCTGTAAATTAATGAAAAACTCTTTTTGGAAAAACATTGGATTCAATTTCTAAGTTGTCGATTATTTTTCACGGGTACCAAGAGTCACATTCACTCATTAAGACGATCTCAAGAGTCTCACATTCGCTCATTAAGATAAAATTATTACTCAAGGCATGTACAGGCTCCATCTGGACATATCCAGCATCCAGCCTTTTAATCACAACACCAAAATAC
Organism: Picea engelmannii; assembly: GCA_009831015.1. Classification (NCBI taxonomy): domain Eukaryota; kingdom Viridiplantae; phylum Streptophyta; class Pinopsida; order Pinales; family Pinaceae; genus Picea; species Picea engelmannii. The sequence goes on along the minus strand of ML777051.1, from coordinate 1,418,793 downwards.
TAATATTTAAGTCACCATAGTTGTATTTTCATTCAATCAGGATGGTTCATTTGCAACCCTAATTCCGCCAGCCGTACGAAGTAACTATTCCGTACATATCTTCTTCCCTGGATATCTCCGCCACCCTATGAAACATTATGTTCAGAGAAAATGCATACACAATAAGATATCATTTATAGAAACTAGCGTTAACATGAACTGAATTTTTAAGAAGCTTTAAGAGATCAAATTTATTTAGGTACAAATTTTTTTAGTTTTAAAATGAGTTAATTAAGTTAGTTTAATTTAATTTTAATATATATATTATTTTAAAAAAATTAGATATTACACACCACACATCAACCTAATACTAGATTGTAGAATAAACTTAAATCCCACACATCAACCATATACATACATACATGGCTTACAGTTAAGCATTTTCAATTGTATTTGAGCAATTCTGGAACCGCATCAACCAAATGGTGTCCTTCCAGCTCTCAAAAAAATTAGTAAGATATCATACATTCTTCCAATAATTGGTATATATTTTATTTTCTATTGGTATATATTTTATTTTATATAGAAATGCAATGAAAATGCCTGACAATCTTGACCAGCCCAACCAACAAAGAAGCATTGCCCACCATGAAACCATTCTCTACAAAAAGGCCTGGAACTAACCAGGAGCAAGGATAATAACGGTCTCTGGTGAAGTTTGAAAAGATAATAATGGTTTTTGGCAAGCTACTTATCACTTGAAGGTTCCTGATAGAAATAGATCGACCAACTTCTACTTAGAAGTGTGTAAAAGGAAATAATAACATAATTTAATTTAATTGAAATGGTGAAAATGTTGGAGCAGAATCTGCTAATCCATGGTGATATGAACAGTGTTGCAAACGTGTTCCACGTGATACATTGCGTGGTATAACTAGAGAGTTATAAAACTCCACGATAAAAGCATGAACAATAAACGTAATGTCAAAACGGCACAAACATCGCAAAATCAACAAAGCCCAGCAGCATTTGTACGGGTGCTGCATCTTTATTTGGCGAGCAAGAGCCAAGGCACATCAAAGATTAAACAATGGGAAACAGAGCTATAAATATATATATATATATATATTTGAAGGAGTTGAGTGGGACTGATCCAGTAGAGTGTAGAATTTGACTGGTCATGGTAATTTGACTGGATATCTGTGGATGCAGTCATTCCAAGGGTTGTAAGTGGGGTCTCCAACATCAAGAACAGCCTTCCAAACAATAGTGTTGCACTTGAATCCAGTTCCAAAGGCGATCATCCATATCTTGTCGCCTTTCTTGATCCTGTTCTTGGCCTCCATGTAAGCCAACTCGTAGAGCACCAAACTGCTGGAAGTGTTCCCAAATCTGTGGAGAACCATTCGCGCCGGCTCAAGCAGATATTCATTCAATCGAAGGTGCTTGCCCACAGAGTTAATGACGGCCTTGCCTCCAGTATGAATGCAGAAATGCTCAAAAGCCAGACTCAGGTTGGGAATAAAAGGCTTAACATCCATTCTGAAAACTTTCCGTTTCACAAGAGACAACAAGTAGTGCAATTTCTGTGAATGAGGCAGCACCAATGGAGCGAGTGCGGTTATATGAGCCTGCAGGCCTTCACTGGCCACTGGTACCAACTCCTTCCTGAGACCGATCCCCAGATTGCCTTCTTCGTCTTCCTCCTGAAACGCTGCACGGTAGGCCTTTTCATCTGCACCTGTATGGGTTCTTAGAGAATGAATCAGCTCTAGCTTCGCCCTGCTTCCATCCCTGGGATTGTTGGAGAGGATCAGAGCAGCGCATCCCATACGAAATAGACAGTTGGGAACCAGCATGGATTTGTTGTTTCCAAAATACCAGTTGAGAGAAATGTTTTCTGTGATTACCACAAGAGCATTTGTGTTTCTGCGGGAAGTTTTGAGCAGACTGCTTGCTAGATCGATTCCTATGACTCCAGAGCTGCATCCCATTCCTGCCAGATGTAAGCATTTTGTGTCCTCCTTCATCTTGTAACGATTCATTATATGAGAAGCCAGAGATGGAATGGGGTTAAAAACGCTACACACAGTCACAATAATTCCTATATCATCCACTTCTATATCAAGCTTGCGCATTACCTCATCAACTGCACCATAAACTACCTCGCCTGTCTCCTCCCAAGCAGCTTCCAACGTTATATCCTCGTAGTTATCTTTGAAAATGAAGGGAGGTACGTATGTTTCTTCCCCAACTCCTGACTTCTCGAACACCTTCTTCTGGAATAACATGTTGTCCATCGAAAACTTTTCTGATCTTCTAACAAAATATTCTGAAAGTTCGAAGGTGCATTTCTGATCATCGGCTGGCTTGTAGCAGGCAAAATCCAGCATGTAGATTTTTCTTGGCCTGGACATAAACCAAACAGTACCCAGGCATGCCAGCATCCAAAATAACATTATGAGGCTATTTTTGTACACCTTGGCCGTCTTCCATACAACATACAAGTTGCCCAATGTCACCAGATTTCCAACGTACCAGGAATATGAGGAAAGTAAAATGAATGCAAACACACAACACGAGTATGTCAGCAATCTACTGTAAACCCTTTCCAGTTTCATAGCTTGAAAATTTTCTCCGATCATTTGCCTTAGTTTTGCAGGCATCAGAGCTTGAAGGGCATTCCGTGAAATCCCATCTTGCATTTTTCCCTCACTCCATTCTTTGCAGGGTCCCATTTTTTTCAGATTTAAATAAACGAACTGCCGGACAATGGCTCTAGTTCAATCTATAGCTTGTGACAAACTATAAACAATGGTTTGCTTTGTTCATTAATAAGGAAACTAGGGATCTGAATCAGACTAGACTAGCTAAACGCATACTCAACCATGAAATCAGCTACAGTCGGACGGACAAATATATGTTCTGAGAGGCATTTTCAACCTAATCAGCTGAAATACCAACTGGGCGAAACAGAAACTAAATGCCGAATCCTGGACAGTGCAGAAAGCTGCTTCCTAGATATTACAAACGACTTGATAAAAATGTAAGAAAATGCAACTTTCTATGTAAAAACGGACCTTTATAGGACGGAAGCTGCTTCATACACTGCTACGAACGAACCTAATGAAACTATATTCGATCTATTCTCTGGAACAAATTGCAGATCCATATAAGAGAGAGCAAAGCATAGCAGAGCAGTTAAAAGCTCTCCACCTGGCCGAGTGAACGCCTTGATCATCCGAGCCCTGGAAGAGGAGGAGAATTGAGGGAGAAAAGGCTTTGCAGGTGAGATTATAAAAAGAAAGCGTGTTCCAGTCAGTACATTAATGGAGGATGCTCCTTCGAAAACGACCACATGAATAAGCATATGACGCTATTAATTGGTAGGTGAGCGGCCCAGAGAAACAGCTGGATTGTTAAATGGTCGGCAACTGGATTCATCCTATTATCCGGATCACTAGAAGGTGCATTAATTTCTTCTAGGTTGCCGGCGCCGCGGCCTTTAAAACAGAAGAAATTGTACGTAGGGTTGTCTTTCTGTCAATCCATCAATCTCAAAGCATAAACGTCAACGCAACTACCCCTACCTCTTTCCACAACCACCCATATTACCATATGTTTTCGTATAACACTTTTGTCAACTTAAAATTTATGAATCAATTGAAATATCGCTGTTCCAACTGGAGTTACAAATCCTTGGAGATTCGAGAGTTATCATGAGAGTTATCATTTACCGGATAACGGATAAACCTTAAAAGTAATTTCAATGTAGTTAATATTGAGTGTTGAAACAAAAAAATGATGTTGGCAAAAAATTTCAAAGATCTCAACATCCAACATATTTATCGAGTTCACAATAAAGAGGACGATGCATTCTCAAAGAGGGCTCTAAATGAAGTTGAAGGCTAACAGTTTACCACTGGGACAGTGGGAAAGAAAGCCAAACCTCCTGTATTAATATCTTTGAAATGTGAAGGGAAAGTGAATCAAATGCAGTTTAGTATGCATTTAGCATAGTTCTGCTAATGTTTTTCTATTTCAGCATCACAATATGTCTAGTCTAGTATTCAAGTGGTCCTGTTGTATCCTTCCTGGCGATTCTATATCTTTGGACTGTTTGGAGTTGATCTTTCATCTGCTTGGTGTAAAGGAATTTATACTATTTATAAATTTGAGATAATTTTTTCTTGGAAAAAAACAGGAGTTGTAAAAGAATACGACAATTTGTTGTAGGAGATGTGAAGATGCATCTCATTTTCAAAAGCAAACAGTTAAACATTTTAAGAAAAGATAAAAAAATTCCAGGATATTTGTCCTAAATCTGATAAAAATTTGTTAAATTCATAGATTTGAGTGATTATTTTTGTATAATTCTAGTGTTTTAGGAATTTTTTAGCAAAAAAAAATCCAGTTCCTAGTACAGCTAGACAAAGCTTTTCAAAATCCGTTGAGTGACCGATAATTAAAAAACTCAACCTCTTCAGATTGTGATATTAAATAACAAAAAATAATAATTAATGTCAACTTATATAGCTGGATTTCAGAAAATAAAATAAAAAAACACATTTCCTAAAACAGTTAAACAACACCTTTCCAAAGTAGGTTGAGTGACCGATAATTAAAAAGCTCAGCCTCTTCGGATTGTGATGTTGACAGGATTATTGTCCCTTTGCCTGAAATTTCTTCCGGGTAAGAATATGTAATCAGTATTATATGTCAAACTGACGGTTTAGACAGTAGAGTAAATCTGTCCGTAATTTATTTTTTAATTTTTGTTATATTTGACGTGGGAAAGATAAATCCATTTGGGCCGTACCTAAATGCGATACTGAATGTGAATTGGAGAATGATTCAAATTATTCGATTTGGTTCGTATGATTCAAATTATTTGGGTTCGTATGATTCAAATTGTTTGGATACGAAGGTTAAGATGTGGATATAATTATAATGTAATTTATTTTATATGAATTTATGAGAACTCTTTATACGATACGAAAGGGTTGGATGATTTAAATTATTTGGATATGAAAGTTATGATGTGGATAAGGTTATGGTACACTTCCCTTCTCTTCTGTGTAATTAGTTATAATTGGAAAGTTTGAAACTCTTTTCCTAAGATGAGATGAAAAGGCTTTATGATTCAAATTATTTAGATATAAGAGTTGTTATAAGGTTATAATCATTTTCTCTTTTATGAAGTTAGAGAAACTTCTTAGACAAGATGAATGGTTATAATCTTTTTTCCTTTTATGAAGTTAGAGAAACTCGTTAGACAAGATGAATGGGTTGTATGATTCAAATTATTTAGATATGTTTATGAAGTTAGAGAAACTCCTTATACAAGATGAATGGTTATAATCCTTTTCCCTTTTATGAAGTTAGAGAAACTCGTTACACAAGATGAATGGGTTGTATGATTCAAACTATCTAGATATGTTTATGAAGTTAGAGAAACTCCTTAGACAAGATGAATGG
>ML777051.1:1371495-1406252 GCA_009831015.1 Picea engelmannii | reverse complement strand
TCGTGATGTGGGTTTATAGTCTCTTTTCCCTTGTTTGAAGCTTGTTATGAATGGAAACTTCTTTGATGAGATGAAAGGGTTGCATCATTCACATTACTTTTTTTCCAAGAAAAAATTTTCTCGAATTTATATAGAGTATAAATTCATTTACAAGTTAGCTGCAGCAAGCTATGAATCGTGGACAGTGAACTATCAGTGCTGGACCAGTACAAAAGCTATCAACTATCAAAGGATACTAATATAGAAAATAGGACAACAATCTTTCCATACAAATGGCTTTCCATAAAACAATCGACAATCTACAGCAATGTGGGACAGCAAACCTCGATCAAAAGATACTAAAGTAAGAAATAGGACTCTCTATTTTACTATCACAATGGAAAATCGAGAGTCTCCCTGTCACTTATTTTAGAGCTCTCTTTGAGAGAGCGTCCTCCTTGTTGTTGTGAGATCTGGAAATGTGATGGAATTTGATGTCGGTGAAGTGTTTGGATAACTCCAGCGTTTTTTGCTTCCAACATTCGACATGGACTGAGTGGAGATTGGATTTTTGAGTAATCCAGTCAATAATGACTCTCGAGTCACCCAGAATGAGTAAGTGATTAATAGACCAAGAGGAAGCTAAAAAGAGGGAGGCCCATAACCCCAAGAGCTCAGCTTTAGTGTTCGTACCCACACCACAACTGAAAAACCATTTTGTGATCCTCGACGGATAATTTTTGAAGAAGCCTCCAGCTCCACAACAACCATTTGTCTGCGCAACTTCGTCAAAGCAAGCGAGGGTGAACCCAACAGGCAGCTTGAAATCAACAACTTTGTGATGGAAAGATTTAACCGAAGACTGTTTCTAGTTGAAAGAAGTCAAAACTCTGTGCACAACAGTCAGCAAGGTAGGTGGTCGATCCTCAAAGATCACTCTGTTCTGTTCTAACTAGATTTGCCAGCAGGCGTGGGCGGCCAAACAAATTGGAGAGGATTTTTGTGTGTTCCACACATTAAAGCAGTCTGAGATAGTGTCGCTGCTCCAGGAAAAAGGAAGCGAAAAATGCTTGAGCAGACTAGACCAGACCCCCTTCGTGAATTCACAGTGTACCAGTAGATGGTGGATGTCTTCAGATGCACGACAACAAAGTAAACAGATTCTGGGCCCCTCCCATCCTCTCTGTCGGAGCATGTCCCATGTGAGAATCTTCTCTTTCCCCGCGAGCCAGATAAAAATTTTTAATTTAAGAGGAATTGTCCAATTCCACAACTGGAGATACCAAGAGAAGTCGGCGCCGAGGTTGATCTGTTTTAGAAGAGAAGAATATAAGTTCTTTACTGTGATGATGCCCGTGGCATCCCCTCCAGCCCACAATAGCGAATCTGGTTCATCTGTAAGAGAGATGCCGACGCTTCTAAGTGCATAAGTGAAAAGAGTCCATTCGGCCGCCCACAATCCACTAATAGACAGGTCGCGACATCCCTTCCAAGTGTCTGGCAGAGCGTGGGCACCAGTCGGAATTCTAGCTTGTGCTAAATTCAAAATGTATTGTGAGTGGAGGTGCGAGCACAATGATGGAGAGAGTAGTGAGCTATCCTCCAGCCCGAGGATCTTATCCTTGCCGATATTAATCTCTGTGCTAGGGCCAGGCTTCCATTGGAGCCAGTGGAGAATCACTGGAGAGGAGGCGACCAGGCCTTTCCAGAAGGAGGAAGCCCTCTTTAGATGAAAGGCTGACTTTTGAAGCTAGTTGCAAAGCGGCTGGGAGCCCAGGTATTTTTCCAATATGATTCGGTGCCAGATGTTGTCCTAACTAACTGCTCTCCAAAAAGAACTAGCCAAAAGGGTTGTGTTGAAGGTGGAGAGGTTTTTGAGTCCCCAATCCCCTGCCCTTCGAGGTTTTGAAAGTGTCTCCCAACTGCAGAGGTGAAATCGGTGTTTACGCACATGGCCATTCCACAGAAAATTGAAGGAGAGTCTACGAAGAAAAGTGATGATCTTATTTGGAATCCGCTCCAGAGTCATCCAGAACACGGCAAGACTTTCCAACACCGCTTTGATCAGGATGAATCGACCACCCAGGGATAGCCAATTATTACACCAGAAGCCAATTTTCCTTTCAAAGATTGCAACAAGCCAACGCCAATCACCGGGAGAGGAGGCTCCCAGCTTCAGCTGGTATCCAAGGTATCTAAAGCCTTCACTCAAGTCAATAAAGTTGAAGGGAATGTGACCTTTGAGGCTGTGGAGTTCAGGATCTGAAAGTCCCCAGAAGTGGACTGAGGATTTTGAGTGATTGATGGATAATCTCGAGACAGAGCAGAAAAGGTGTAGAATGTCCTGGATTACTGACCACTCCGCTAGATCAGCTTTCGTCATGAGGAGAACATCGTCTACAAACATAAGATGAAAGATCTTTATGGACTTAGAAACCTTAATGCCGGATAAGTGGTGTTTGGTGAAGCTTTTGGTAAGGAGGAGGCTAAGGCCCTCCATTATCAAGATGAAGAGATAAGGGGAGAGTGGGCATCCCTGTCGGAGCCCCCTCTCACTTTTGAAAAAACTTGTAGCCTCTCCATTGATCAATACAACAAAGTTAGCACTGGTGACACAAGCTAGTATCCAATTGGTGAGCTTGTCTCCAAAGATGACTGCGTGTAAAATTAGTCTCAAAAACTCCCAATCAATGCTGTCGAAATCTTTTTTGAGGTCGAGTTTCAAGACCAACGCCTTTTGATTTTTCTGATTGATGCTGTGGATGCACTCGTGGGCAGCTCCAATAACATCCTGGATTCTTCTGCCCTTCAAGAATCCGAGTTGTTCCTCTGAGAGACTCCTCCCTAGAAAGGGATTGATCCGATTATAGATGACTTTAGCAATAACCTTATAGATAAGGTTGCACAGGGCGATCGGTCGGAAATCATTGAAGGAGAGCAGATTGTTTTCTTTCGGAATCAAGACCAGGAAAGTGGAATTAAGGCTTCCATAAATCTTTCCTTTGATGCGAGAGTCCTCTACCATCTGGAGTAGATCCACACCTACGAGATCAAAAAAGAAAATGAAAAATTCTGTGGTCCAGCCATCCGGCCCAGGACTTCTCTCTTTTTTAAAGTGTAACAGAATGTCTTTGAGTTTAGCAAGTGTGACAGGTTTGTAGAGATCAGGGCATCCTCTGCAAAAACAATATGAGGGAACAGGCTAGCTGTGGAGGGTTATAGTGACATCCTCACATTACTTGGATATGAAGGTAGTGATGTGAATAGGGTTATAGTCCCTTTCGCTTCTATGAAGTTATGAAACTTCTTCATTGAAATGAAAGGGTTGTGTCATTCAAACAATTTGGATATGAAAATTGTGATGTTAATAAGGTTATAGTCCCTTTCTCTTCTACAAAGTTAGTTAGATTTAAACTCTTTGAATAAGATGAAAGGGTTTCTTGAGTCAAACTATTTGAATATGAAGATTGTAATGTGTATAAAGTTTCTTCTATGAAAATTGTGATATGGATAGGTTTATTGTCCCTTTTCTTTATGAAGTTAGTTATGATAAAAACTCATTCGATAAAATGAAAGGGCTACATAATTCAAACTATTTAGTTATGAAAAGTGTGACGAAGATAGGTGATAATCACTTTCCTTTTTATGAACTTTTTCTTTATGAAGTTAGTTATGATAAAAACTCATTCGATAAAATGAAAGGGCTACATAATTCAAACTATTTAGTTATGAAAAGTATGACGTAGATAGGTGATAGTCCCTTTCCTTTTTATGAAATTAGTTAGGATTTCAAACTCTTTAAATAAAATGAAAAGATTGCATACTCTAACTAAACATCTCAATAAAAATCGCCATTTATATCTCTCACCAATAAATCATGAACCATGGGCTAACTAAACATTTATTAAAAAAGAAACGTGTTTCAAACGAAAAACCAACGTGTCTTCAAATTAGTGGTACATTAAATTAAAATCACCACATATATTTTAAAAGTTACAAGTGTTGAGTTCAATTGTTGACCTTGCCTACCTTGTTATGGATAGTAGGATGAATAGCACATATATCCCCTCTACTAATATATGTATATTTCGAGACTATAGGAGTTTTTTTAAGGTAAAAACATGAAATATGTATATTTTAATTTGGTACAGTTTTTAATGTAAAATATGAAATTTGGTATAAGTTTTTATGTAAAATATGAAATGGCACATATATCCCCTCTACTAATCTATGTATATTTCGAGAATATACGGGTTTTTAAGGTAAAAACATATATTTCGAGAATATACGGGTTTTTAATGTAAAAACATTTAAATGTGTATATTTTAATTTGGTACAGTTTTTTTTATGTAAAATATGAAAATTGTTTTTAAAGTAAAAAACATTAAAAAGATTTATAATTAACATAATGTTTTAATTTTAAATTCACATGAAAGAATGTTAGTAACATACAATGTAGTTTTGGTTTCACATTTCACACGTTTACTTCACACGATAATTACCTTGTTAAAGATATATTGAATAACATTGAGTTTAAAATGTCTAATCTAACAGGTTTGGAATTATTTTTGTAGTTGATGTAATGGTAGAAATAGAGGTATTTATAGTATATCTAACATGTATAAATATTAAAAAGTATTAGATTTATTTTAATTAAATATTAAGATTATCATATTTATTTTAATATTAAGATTATGATATTTGTTTTAATATTAAGGTTATCATATTTATTTTAATAACAACATTTTAAAAGAATATTAAGTATTATAATATGTGGCATTAATTATGTTTAAAAATTATTATAATTGAAAAATAATTGATAATAAACTTATTAGAACATATCGAACTCAATGTTTATATATCAATTATTTGTTCAATTTCTTGAAAAAGAAATAACTTTAAAACATAGTAGCTTTAAAAATAAACTAAATAATATAGTAAATGCTAAATATATGAAATATACATGGAGATAATTAAGGACTATATTTTTTTGGACATCAGTATTATTTATGTTTTTTATTTCTTTCATTTGTATGATTTTATAAAATGTAGCTTTGTTTCACCTAAATAATATAGAGTTATGATTTTTTTTCCTTTTGAAAAAGATAAAAAAAATATGGAGATAACTACTTAATATGCCAAATATAGATAGAGAACACAATTCCACACTGAAATAGTGATGATGAGTTACAAAACAACTTCTTAGAAAAATAATATATAAAAGCTCTCCCATAAGACCAAATAGTAGTGTGACAACTTCTTAGAAAAATAATATATAAAAGCTCCCCCATAAGACCAAATAGTAGTATTAATTGTGATCATCATCACATGTTAAACTCATTCATATCAAATGATGTAAAGAATTTATAATGATTACTGTATTATGCCCTTTATAACTTCACAATGAAAGTGAGAGTAATGTTGCCACTTGGTTTTAGGGAAAAACCAAGAACCCTAGGGGAGAAAGGGAAAAGATAAGAGAGGAGGCCAATAGATTAGTTAGAGTTTTATTCTTAATTAGTTGTCTAGGGTTGTAGATTAATCAGGGTACTTCACTACTAGAATACATGGTTATAACATCATTGATTTGCATCATTATAGACCATTCTCCTCTAGCCAGATTTTTTTGTTGGTGTGTGTCGAGTTCTTTTGACAAGATTTTGCATCATACGTACGACCTTAAAAACATTAAAAATAAATTGTTACTTTTCTTTATGTCATGTTTGTGTCGATTTGCATCATCATTGTGTCATCTTTGCATTATTTATATGTAACTGTAATCTTGTGTTTTCATCACCTTGCATCGAGTTAGCATCTCTATTCATAAATATATAGTGTTGGGATAATGTCGTGTAATTGTATTCGATAAAAACATATGTGTTATGAAATTGTTGTTGTATTTGCACAAAATCCGATGACATTCTTCTAAGGAATTCCAATTGATCATTGACAAGAGTGTAGTCTACAAAACTTGATGAGGAATCATAAGGTCACTATGAAGGAAATGATAGAACCTAACTTGAAGAATTGTAAGGTAATTATGAAGGGAACTATATAAAACAAGAGGATGAGAACATGCAATTATTTATTTAGGAAAGTGTTACACTTGTATTTTCCACTCTAGACCTTGAAGAGAAGCCAATGATGTATTAAAGACAAAATAATAACATGTACTAAGGAATTTGCTAAACCACTATAAAAGAGCATGGGCATGTTTTTCCCAAGAAGAAGAGTGGTCGATCGTGGGTTCCTCATAAATAAGTCACAGTCGGTCACTGGTTTCCCATGCAAAACCCACAACCACCCCTTAGATCTTCTAGAACTGGAGAGTTACAAGGAGAGCATTATTAAGCATGGAACTTGTGCATAACCTATTTTCTCTTAGTTCACATGCCATGAACCTATCTCTAAGCTCCTCTAAGTTCCTATAAGAAGAGTCCAAATCAAGGGGATGGGAATGATGATAGAAGTGTCTACACACCCTCATGTTGGTGAAATTGAGTAAGAGTCCTATGTCACCATTTTTCTATCATTTTTGGGTGTTGTGCATTAACACAAGTGAGGGGATAAGCCTAGGTGAGAGAGTCTCTTGTCTTCTTGTTGTGATACCGTGAATAGCTTCATTTATTCCAACAAATTGAGTGTGGCTAAGGAGTTCAAGGACTCATAGCAAGGAGTACAACAAGCATGACTCAAGGTAATAATTCCACTTGTTGTAATCTTCTTTGTTTAATATAGATCTATTTTATTTCACCCCTCCAAATTCTATGTTAATCATCAATGTTATGTTTACGATTGGATTTTGGTGGATTATAGTAGTACTTGAGATATTATAATTGATCTAATTCCTTGCAAATCTAATTTATTATACCATAGGATTTGAGAAAGGTTTGTTGGCTATTTGATGTGTAGGTGAGAAGGTGGATCAACTTTCTAGGTGTTGGATCTCAAGGGAGCTCTTCCAAAGATACGATTGGACAACTTGCAGGTTAAAGGTGAGCCATTCTTTCTTATTTCTTTTGCATCATATGCTTGTATGAATTATATCTAGGAGGAAAAGAATAGTGATCTATCCTACAGTCTATCTATGACTATGATAAGGTCAATGAGAGGTTTTGTCTATTCTTAGATGAATTTCTCTACAACAAAAATGACAACTCTGTTGGGGAAGAAATTTGATTTGTTCCTTGGTTTTTAAGGAGTTTTCCTTACTCTTTTTCATCCATGCTATAGACTCTATGTTGCATATAGATTAGTCTTGAGTGCATCCAAGTTCATTTTCCTCAAATCTTGTTTATGTTTTCTAACTTTTTCCTCAATTTCCCTTATGCTTGTGACTGTCTCTGAGAACAATGGTGATAGATCATCACATTGTAGTAAGCAACCCATGACTAAGCATACTAGCCACTTGTTGCACACTGACAACTCATAGCCAAGCCTATTGTTGGGGTTCTACTTTGTCTTGGCTATCATTCTTGGGATGACCCAGGTTCAGGTCTTGATTTGGTTTCCAACAAAACCCTCTTTAAAACTATCGGCCCTCCTGGTAACCCAAAAGGAAACACAACACACAGAATGCACTATGCAGTCTCACCCGAGAAATTTCTTAGGGGTGACTGCAACACTCAGGTGCTTGTAGCTTGGGAATGAGTGGGGATCTGTAAATGCACCCTCTTTGGTCTTCATCATATTACTAGCTCGTACATCTAGATTTATTATACTGTTATTCTTACTCATGAATGTAAAATATCAGATCTAACTAATTCATTCATTCATTTATCTAACATCTAATCATCAACATCAAAGAAGATACATAACATTCAATCACATAACGCAGGGTTTATCGTGGCTCATCCCCCCTGGGCTACGTCCACAAAGATTTGGCTATTCTTCTCTTTTATTATCTTAGGTTCAAAACTGTAGCGTTGTGTGCATTACAACTCTCCATCAGAACATGTTGAGATCTATAATGAGGCAGACTAGATCGCACCAGGCTCCTTAGCCTGTGATCTAACCCTCAATATCTAATTTTATCTCTCTCCCAGCTCAACAGCTTACAAAATTAGATCGGACTTACAACCACATTAAGCAACAACAACTACTAACAATGTTCAAACATGCTAGCATCCAACCAACTCTGAACCCCTTACCTAGACCTCCTAGGTACTTATTTATACATATTTTTGGCTTACCATCCATTACATTCTCTTACCAAAACCCTATCCCTATCCTGGCTAGGTCTTATTGCATGCATGCCTCGCATGCCTTTCTCTTCTGCATGTGCATCTATTTTACACGTGTTGCTTTTACTGCATGTGTGTCTGCCTTACACATGTTGATCCTTCTACATGCACATCTGCCTCCTTCGTCATGCGCTTCCCTCAAAGTTGGTTAGAGCCCAACATGCCTCCAACACTGACATCATGGCTCGTCCTAAGTCACTGCCTGACTCTCGTGTCTCCCACTACTTGTGTTAGTGCTTCATACTTATCTACTATTCATTGGCACTACTCCTGAGCCTGGATGCTCTTTGTTGTCATGGCTTCGACCACTTGCAAAGTGACTAGCGGTCTTAAGATCTCATCCCCCTCCAAGCATATATGTCTGAGGCATGCTTTTGTTGCGTCGATTTCCATGACCAATTGTTCTGCCTTTTCCTGTAGGGGCTCCAACTGAGCCCGTTGTGCTATTTTTTGTGCCTACACCGCTTTTTCTTCTGCCTAAAGGTTCTTCATTTTTGCGACTATCTTAATCTTCTCTGGCAGTGACATTGTCCTCTATCGTTGCTTGACATATTCCATTGCTACATGCAATTTATCTTCCTTTCCTTGCAGCTCTTGCAGACTCCCATCTTCTAATAGTTGGGTCCATAACTAGTCCCTCTTCTCCAACAGTTATGTCACCCTATGTACGTTTTGCGCGATGTTTTCTGCAATGGTTGTCGTGTCTTGCTCTCTTTGCGCTCAGACTGTTGGGGAAGTCATAGGTACTGCGTGCTCCTCCAGTTCCTTGATCTGCTCTTTATATTGTTGTAGAGTATATGATATCTTTGTTATCTTCTCCTCCTAGGATGATTCCTCTGATATTGTTTCATCTGAGAATGCTTGAAAGACTGTGTCTATCTGGGTCTCCATCTGGTCCACTTTTTGTTGCGTTATCTCTTTCTTCTTCCCTTCCCTGCTGATGGCTTCCTTTAGTACCATATTTTCTTCCTGTGTTATTTGTAGATTCGTCATGTCAGAACTTGCTCTGGAATGAATCTCTTGCACGACGCTAACTTATAACTTATACAACACCTTTGTTGGTATCTTGGGCATCACCAAGTCTAAGATTTTGATATCCTTCACGGGCTTTTGTGTTGTTTCCTCATCGATGAAAAACATATTTGGTGTTATGATAAAGTTAGCACTTCCCTGCACTGTGATTTGTATTGTTTCTCTGATGGTTTCTCCTTCTCTTACTGGCATCAGTTTCTCCTTTTTTTGTTGTTCTGCCTTGATCCTCAACTGTTCTAGCACAGGTTTTATCTCTTGTACATGTTCCAAAATTGAAGCTCGATGGTTTTCTACATTTTCCCATACTTCTGACTGTCGATCTTCTATTGTCATGGCTACCAAATCTATGTCATTTGTTGTTAGTGACGTTTCCATTTGTTTCTTGTGGGCCTTTGCTTTCTTCTTGGCGCCACTTACTTGCTTCGTTGTTCTCTTTCTTTGGGCGTCTGGTTGTTCAAATTCTTCAGGTATCTGTGTATCCATTCCGGACTCCTGCTCAACTTCTTCACCCATGGTTATATCTTGTGCTTATGTCTACACTTCCTCTGCACTCACCTGTCGTGTCAGTCCTCATAAACTGTGGACCCCTTCCTTGCATTGAGCATAGGTATGTTCCACTATTTGGAGCTAGTTGCTTACTCACAATACTCGTTTCCTCTCTTTTATCATAGCATTTATTTACCTATGAAAAAAACAAAGACGGGCGAAAAAAGAATATTATATAATATTGGCAGTAGTTGTGTCACCTTTGAATAGAGCACAAAATTTTGAGTCCATTGTCATCCAAAGTTTGGGTTTAGTATGACGTTAGGAAGTTGAGCTCATTACTTAGAGTTTACTCCTCCGACTAGTTATTCTTTCAGTCCCTATGGAGAGTTCGTTGATGTCTCTTGAATCAAGAAGTTTCATTATCGATTCTATGCTTCTTGAGTTATCCATATGTCTCATGCTCTTGTTCAAAGGATAAGCCTGTGTCGACAATTTCTCAGAACTCTTGACTTTGCATGTCGGCCATACCCTTAGTGTGTCTCAGAGTCACATGAATTTGTAGTCCTATCGTGCACCCTGGTCCTACTTTCATTATGGGTACGTAACATTGAACCCAACAATCGATATCTTCTCATTGGTCACTGATTGGGGGGTTTCCCTTGTGTTCGACGACAAGAAATATATTCACACATTAGGATTTGTGCGGTGTATTAGATTCCATTAGCTTTATTGGTGGTCTCCTTGCCTGTGTCGACAATATTCCTTATTGGTTTCTATTTAGAGGGTCTTTGTCGTGCACTACTTTCATTTGGTGCATGCGAAAGACACACATGGTCGTTGGTTCTTGAACATCCTCTTCATTTGAGTTCCTCCAAATATTCAACATATTGCTTTGTAACTTGTGTTGAATAATGAGAGATGCCTTAGTGCTCTCCTTTCAGTGGGTCTCCTTCTATCACCTTCAACTTATCTATTCTAGAAATGAGACCTAGAGTCCTATGAGTACCTATAGGCTTGCAGTCATCAATGGGAGGTTCTCCCACTATCGATAGTTGGGAATACATCAATGTCTCATGATCGATGGATTCTTCAAGTGTTTGGCCTCAACACCTTTATTCACACTTGTAGGAATTTACTCGGTGCCTTGATACCTACTTTCATTATCGATTGTTTGTCTCATGTTTGTTAACGATATACCTTAATGACCAGTAATCAAATGAAGTCTCATTGTATTTGACCTCAAATCCTATATTCACATGATGTAGACTTGCACCTTTGTCAGATAGTGTCGAAGACCTGGAGCATCAGTTTACAGTAGCAACTTTCTTGAGTTGTTTCCATTGGACCAATACCCATATGACTTTAGTGATCATGGGAGATCAGATTGTACTCCATTGTATATAGATATATTCAGATTGATTTTGAGACTGGTTTTCCACTAGGCCTTGTTTGTGACTATGACAACATATGGTATGTGTCTACTTTGTATTGCCTATTCATGGCCATGAACAACTATTTGGTATATTTCCACATGGATTTGTAGTGTAATTCAAATTGGCATCCATGTGTACAAAGTCATTATGGATTGTAATTTTCTCATGAGCAACTAGCACTTCCAGCCGAGTCTCCATTACTCCACTTCTGGGAACTATAATGTATTTTGGTCATCGCAGATACTCCTATAACCTCACACATTAGGGGGCATCTATTATAGTAAATTTTTCCTCACCCCATGCAACTTGCTTGGATGGCCTTTCCATTTCTCTATGCAGACTTGAAGTCCCCTTTTGTACTTCCTAGAGCCAAAAAATCATATTTTTCCACATATGTGCACCCTACCAGTTAGACAACATGCATATACATAGGTTGCACCACTACAACCCACGTACATCGAGTTTGGTGCTCAAAATTAAAAATTGCGTTGGGTTTCCATTTCACGTCACAAGATCCATGATCCTTGACCTTCCATATACTGGAAAAATTTCAAATCGGCCCTTCAATTCCATTTGAAGGCTATAAATTGAGCCATATCCAAGCTATGGAAGAGGAGAGAATTCAACTTTGAGAGAAAAGATACTCTGGAGAAATTTTCACTTCACATTGAGTCCGCATCCATTTATCCTTGAAAGTCTGAACACATTGTTCAACCCCCAAGATCTTCCCTCTTTGATGGAGAACCTCATTGTATCCTTTATATGAGCTTGCCTTTGGTGGAGGATTGAAGTGGTGGAGGCCCAGCTGGAAGGGACTTAGTTTCTCGGTTCTGAGACGTGATGACACATAATTTTGTCACTTATACACTTCTCTTGATCATTTTTTAATAGAAATACTCTTTTCTCATCCAATTGATATCTTGAAAATATTTGAATTATTATCCCATGGGCGTATTTGTCATGTATGTTAATAGATTATGCTAGTTTATATGTTAACATCATATATTATCATCATATGCTTGTGTATCTTGGTTGTTGAGGACAAGTTGTGGGTATAAAACTTTGAGTTGCATGCTCAATGATGGTCTTCACTGAACGCCCAGACGAGGTAGGATCTTTATCTTGTCTCGTTAGAATTTTCATTTATATAGCATACTTGTGATTATAGTTGATTTCTGCAGTCATTATGTCTGTTGTGGTTTACCCCATGCCATAGAGTGATTTTTCTCCTAACATTGCCCCTATTCTCATATATCCAAATTGGAATGAGGAATTCCATGTACACATTGATTCTTTTGGTATTTCTTTGGGTGCAATCCTTGCGCAAACTGGTCAGAGAAACCTCGATCATCATATCTACTATTCCAACAGGAAGCTTTCCCAGGCCGAGCACAACTACACTACCACTAAAAGGGAAGGTTTGGCTATGGTTTATGCTTTACTAAAATTTATACATTATCTGTTAGGAGGCCATTTTAAATTCTTTGTGGATCATTCCACTTTGAAATTTTTGGTTAATAAGCTTGTGTTAGAAGACATAATTTGTAGATGGTTGTTGTTGTTTTAGGAGTTTTCCTTCAAATTCATTGTCAAGCCAGGTGTTGTTCCTGAGTCTGTACTTAAGGCTTAGAAGTACAATGTCAAGGCATCCGAAAGGGTGTAAAATATGGAGAAGAGAGAAACGTCAACTTTCGACAAAGGAAACTAAGGAAGATTTCTACGTTGGCGTTGTCTAGCTTCCAACTATTCCTGAATAGTTATCTCTTGTTCAATGGCTTCCCATGAATGTTCAAGTTCGACCCAATTAGTAATCATTTTAAGAATAGTGTCGAAAAGGTTTAAGGCAATGTGTGTTTGGTTCGATAGCCCGGGTTCGATATTAGGCTGTGTTGGTACAGGGACAGTCATGGAGGAACAGTAAAAAAGGGGAAAACTTCAGAGAGAGATTAAGTGCTGTCTCAATTTGGTCGTATAAAAGAGAATTTACGGTTTTAGGAATAAAATAGGGATGCAAATCAAAGGTTCTTTCCCGTAACTGTATTATATTTTACTCAAAGATATGAGGTGGGAGAAAAACATTTCGCTGCCTATGGTGTAAGGCTCCCTTCGGGGGAGGTCTCACGTATAGACAAAAGAAGAAAATTAGAAGGAAATAACCGATGTAGCAGAGACTATGTGTAGAATTCTGAAAATGCAGACTGGTCTTACACTCGCTGATAGCTGGTACAGAGGAAAAACAATAAACAATTACATAAAACCAAAATTCATTCACTATAGTAGTGGTCGTACTAAATTATAACAAAGCACATCAATTAGGAATATGAAATGAAACGAAATATGAGATACAAGGAAACAAACTTGTAACATAGTCGTGACGGAATTGAGAATCTTTAGATTTTCTTGTATTAACTCTCAAATGTAAAAAACTCTGTTACAAACGACACAAAAAGGTCCAACCTTGTTTATTTCTTTCTGTGGTATATTTATACAATTTTGCAAATAAGATAGAATCTCAATGGTCACAAAATTTCGGTTATGATAGAGAAGAGAGAAATCACTCCATTTCTCCTACTTTGTCCTCACTTGGTGCCAGATGTTTGTCGTTGCGCGAGCTCGGTACAAGTGATACATCTTTCAACCAGCTGAGATATTAGCCGCGATGGTTCTGCTTGACAGCTGGCTTTGAAGAAGTAACATTCTCGGGTTAACTGCTGCAGCCTATCTTCCATCCATCCATCTGTGATGTCGATGGCACATAACTGCGCATTGGGCTTAATCATGAATTTATCCACTTGGACTATGTCCACCGTAGTCATCTGAGAAATATCAGCCGAATCTTTTTCTTCTTTTTCGTTTTCGTTGGAGTCGTCGGAATAATCCACCAATTCTGCTTTCAGAATATCTGAAACGTATGACTAGTTCGGGACCGAGTTGATACTTCGGGGTGAAGTATCAGAGACATTGTCTGAACCTTGTCCCGAAACCTCAACATTTGCCTTTGATGCTTCTCACGGAGCCATGGCTGAAGCTTGTGTTTTAGCTCTTCTGCAATAGAACTGCGTATACATACATAAGTCAGTTTACTTAGAGGTGATGTGCTCTGCGTGCTATGAAAATGCATTTGTTATAATGAAACACAACTCTTATATATACTCAAAATCACATTTGGAAATAAATTCTGCCATAAAAATCCGATCTTATATTTATCAATTTATCCTATTTCCTCATTAATGTCATAAATTTTGGCGGTTTTAAAATCTCAGTTGGCGCATGGAGGAAAAAAGCTACTTCGTAAATCGTGCAGACATCAAAGCGTGGGATATTCATTGATTTAGCTTAATTAATCCGATTTTACCATTGTTAACAATGTTTCGGTACTCGTTATATTGGGGATTTTACTTAAACATTTTGAGTCTTTAACACTCGAGACTGCGAAGATCGATTTTGGTTAATTAAAGGTAATTGCGATTTGGGGATTGATTAATTTTATAATTGTTATATTCACCATATCGCGACTCGGAGCTTCGAAGATAAGTTTCTGGGAGATTTACATGCCGAGCTGCGAAACCGCGAGATCACGATAACACGAATTAATTAAAAAGGAAGATAATCTTGGATTAATTAATTAATTAATCATGTTATAAATTGCATCGTGATTTCGTGACTCGAGGTTTGGATGGTGAAACTTTCGAAAAGGACAACGCCGAGTGGCGAAATGATGAGAAAATATTTTACCACGGTTTAGATTTTACCCTTAATCTTGACATGAGTTACTCAAATAAGGACCTTGTGTTCTCGGCTATCGGGGCTATGAAAATAATTTTTTGGGTTTGGCGAACGCCAAGACACGAAACCCCGACGTCGTCTAATCATGAGTTAAGGAAAACTTTACCCTTGTTACTGTCTTGAGTAAAAAATTAAAACGATTTCACTGTTTCGTGGCTCGGGACGTGTGAACTACATAACTTATATTATCCGACTTACGAGATCCCAAAGCAGAACCAAAGATGAAACATTTTTTACGAAAGGTAGGACTCGTTTCGAGAGTATAACAATCATCGCTGCTCGCGTGACAAAGTTTCAGAGATCTCGATATCTTAGAGGAGAAAAGAAAACCATCTTTAGATTTCAAGCATTAAAATAAAATTTGTGACGGGCTAAAAAAAAACAAGGGCGGCTCCATTCTTATCATCGGGCTAGTACAGAGACATAGTGTCATACCTGCTAACCCTAAAATGCCCAAATGAACTATCACCATCTAAAGCCAGAACTTTAAAACTCCATGAAGTTAAATATTGTATCGTCGAAAGTCAGCTATATTGGAAAGATCCACTCGGTTTCCTGTTAGTCTGTTTAGTCGAATCGGAAACTCAACGGGTTATAGACGAATTTCATGAGGGAATCTGTGGGGGGCATCACGCATGGAGAGCTATTGCTTACAAGATCTCGAGGGTTGGGTACTACTGGCTGGAACTCTTTTCAGACGTCAATGCCAAAGTGCATGCCTGCAACCCTTGTCAACTATTCACAAGTAAACAGAAGCTCTCGATTTGCTCCAACAACTTTTTCTAACACATGGTCCATTTTGGGCAGCATATAATTATCCTTGAGAGATGACTTATTTAAGTTTCAGAAATCCACACACAGTTTGATTTCCCCGCTCTTTTTCCTGACTGGGACCAGGTTTGCTACCCAGTCCGAGTATCTCAGAGGTACAATTATTTTCGGGTCTAAAAGCTTCTTAACTTCTTTTTCGATCATAGGTAACAAAATGGGGTTAATCTGTCTAAGCTTTTGCCTAAACGGTTTGACCCCAGGCTTCAAAGGTATATTGTGATCAATTATGGAAGTGTCATACGTTCTTAGCTCGTCGTAAGACCAGGCGAAAACATCTTTATACTGTCTGAGTAGGTCTTTATACTTAACTTTCATTTCGGGAGGGAGGAACTTGGATATTTTTACCACCCTGGATTCTTTTTCAGTTCCTATATCACAGTCCTCCACTTCTTCTGGTTGGGGCTGCAAAGTGGATTTTACAGGTACGTCATTCTGATCAAAAAGTATTTCTAAAAGAATTAATCCTTTCGGAATTTGGTTGTTTTTAAGGACTAGCATACGATGATCCGCAATTTTTTCTCGGAAGGTTTCAAGATCTTCCCCTTCTTGCATGATCCACATCGGGTCATTTTGATTTTCCTGGTCTGCATGAGTTTCAGAGAACTCACCCACTGTTGCGAGAAATTTCTTAATTTGTTCATCATCCTCAAAGACTTTCCAGTGTCAGATATTGTCTGGTATAGAGGGTTTGTATCTGATTTCAATATGATACTTCAATTTGAAAGTCGTGGGAGGAGAGAAGGTTGAAGCTGCCTTTGCCAATGCATCAGCATGTAGATTCTCTGCGTGAGGGATAAAATGGACATTTATAGATGAGAAAAAGTTTTCCATGAGATCCCAAGCATAATTTCTGTATGCTCTTAGTCTGGGATGCTTGGCTAGGTACTGTCAGTTTATTTGTTTGACTATTAACTCTGCATCACCATATACCTCCAAGTTACTTATATTTAGATTTTTGGCAGCCTCTAGTCCTAAGATCAACGCTTCATATTCGCATATGTTTTTAGTGTAATCTATGTCCCACTGCAGTTGATAGGAAAAAGGAACAACGAACTTACCTCCGGGAGCCACTAAAAGCACTCCTGCACCCGCCCCTTCAGAAGATGAAGCACCGTCAAAATACATTTTCCAGACACCAGTGTTACACAAGTATTCAGTCATGTAATCCGATTCTTCTCGCTCTATATTGTTTTCTTCCGGACAACCATCTAAACCATCATCAAAAGACAAGATACAATTTCCCAGATCTTGGTCCGCAATGTAAATAGGGAAATTGTTTGGGTTTTGAGGGTCACTGACTGTATGTGCTAATATCGTTTCTCTGTACAACCGAGTGAACTGACCACTGAACACAGGGATTGTGGCATACGTCATGTCCAACTGAAGAGAACCCCCCAACTTGGCTCCCCATGACCTGGATAACAACAAGCCATACTTAGGGGGAATATCCGTGATCACCACATCCATCAGGATACTCTTAACCGGGACCTGCGCCAGGGTAACTACCAGATCTTTAATCATCCCCATACACTTAACCCTTCTTGAGTCAAAAGAGTACAGATATCCATAAGGTCTGGTGATATGGAGACCCAACTTGTCCATTATAATCTTGGGCATAACGTAATGGGAGGCTCCAGAGTCTAACATACAATTGTGTAGCAATTGATCATACACATTCAGAGTGATATAAAAGGGAGCTATGGTGTCTTTGGCCCCTTCAAAATGGGGACCAAAGGTGATGTCAGGTCTTTCATATTCCAGGTTTAAAACATCAGACTGGCTTTCTAGCTCAGAGACGCCTATCACTTTGGTAATTTGCTTCCGATAAATGGGGTTTTTTGCTAATTCTACCAAAGGGATTGGTATCTTAATTTTATTTATCTCATATTCAAAACTGAAAGTTTCGCTTACCTTGTCTGTTTCTTTGGTTGAGACTTCTGAATCCTTCCTTTCTGACTTATTTGTTTGGGCTGCTTTATCACTCATGGTCCTGGTTGAAGACACAACTTTATTTACTGGTTCGGTTCCTTGTGCTTGGGTTTCAACTTTTTCCACTTTGGACTCTTGTGCGCTTACCGTTTTTGTTTTGTTTTTGGGTAATAAGGTCTCTTCCGAAGGAGGCTCATAAGCTTGACCTCTTTGAAGGATTTTCTTAGGTTGAGTAGTTGAGGTGGGCTTACTCTTAGACCTTAGGTTGTACTTTGAAACTCATCCATTATCATCTCAGTTTCTGGTTGAGATTCACAGAGATCAGTGTGATCACCTTCTTCACCCTTATTTATCGGTTGTTGCGTGTTTAGGGATTTTTCATAGTCTTCTCGAGTCAGATATGGTTGAGTGCAGTCATCACTGAAATTCGTGACATCATTATCTGAATCTCCGAAGTCTTGAAAATCGTTCGCTCCTATGAAATTTTCGTTCTTTAAGGGAGCTTGCATTTTTTGATCCTCATTTTTTATTTTTCTTTGTTGGTTCGGGGGGTTGGGGTTCCTCTTGAAATCCTTTTTTGGGAAAGAGTCATCTTTGGCCTATTCGAGTTCCATTCTGGATATTTTATTTGCCAGTTCTTTAATCACTCTGGCCATATCGTCCACCCTATCGTCCGCATATCTATTTGACCCTGAAGGACCTGCTTGTTCTATAAAGCGTTTGGTCTCTCAGTTTCCAATTTCTAATTTAGCTTTAAGCTTACCAGAAGCCATCATATTAGACTCTATTTCTACCGCATAGTCCTGCATTCGGTTTAAGGTGGCTCTCCTTCTCTCTTGCAAAAGGAGTGCAAAATCCGGTTCGAAAGCTCCGGTGAAAGTTACTTTGGCCGCGGGTTGGGACGGTTTAACCTCGGCTGGGATCTTATTATACAGTTTGTTGAATCTATGAATAAATTCCATGACTGTTTCTGAGTTCTTTTTTTTTAAAGACCCAAATTCGGTTAAAATAATATAGATGGTCTTTTCTCTCGCCCCATTGTCTGAGGAAAGCATCTTCCAAAGCGTCATAAGACAAGACGGAAGCTGCGGGTAAGCTCCGAAACCAAGTTCGGACCTGACCTTCGAAGGTTTGGACAAGGAGTCTCGAATATACGTCCTCATGCTCGATACCTAGAATGTTAGCGAATTGATCAAAGAAATTAATATGTTCTGCCGCGGTTAGATCCCCTTCCCCGGTGAATTTTGGTAGATTTTTTATGTAATTTTTGGGAAGGTCATTTAGAGGGATGGGCAATACTAAGGGAGCATATCTGGCTACAACTTTCGCAAAAAATCTGGGAGGGGGGGCAAGCCCTTGGCCTCCAGCTCCTCCTAGAGGGGCTCCTCCCCCTCCTCCTCCGATAAACCCTCCACCTCCTCCTACAAACCCTCCACCTCCTCTTCCGGCATCTGCCATTGTTATTTGTGGAAAGTTATAAAGGGGGTTTTGGAAAATTAAAAGTGACTCTTTGTTTTCTTCGCGAAGAGGGAAATTCGACGAGGAAATATAAGGAACGCGAGGGCTCGGTTCCTTGGATTTGCAAGAGATGAAATCAGGAGAACCGACAGGTGTGGAAACTGAGTGTGTAACACACTCTTCAAAATTTGGCGAAGTTGGGAAATTCAACTAAAGGAAATATGGTACGTCAAAAGCCGACGAACTTTCAATAGGGTCCTTTCCTTTGTGTACTAATGGGACTGTGGGAAGAATATCACTCCTAATTTCGGAGCAATTTGGCGTTGAAACTTTAGTATCAAAGAGAGGACTGAGTGAAGTTGAGGGTTCGAAAGAACTTTTAGTCTTCAGCGGTGCGGTCTTAAGCTTGTAAACTACAACGGTTGGCTTAAAAGAGCCTCTCGCCTTTAGAATTTTTTTGGGATCGGTAACGGGCGTAATCTGCTTACCATCCGGGTTTTGTCTGGTATTCCTTCGACCGGATGCCAGTTTATTATTTGTGGAGTTGCCAAGTGAAATATTGTGAAGCCTTAAAAGGTGTGTACTCTTTGTTCACTATCAAAGGGTAACCCTTTCAACGAAAAACAAATGTCGTTTTCCCAGGGAAAAAGATTTCGTAACTTCGTTCCCTGGCAACGACGCCAAAAAGATGTTGTTTCTGAGTCTGTACTTAAGGCTTAGAAGTACAGTGTCAAGGCATCCGAAAGGGTGTAAAAGATGGAGAAGAGAGAAACGTCAACTTTCGGCAAAGGAAACTAAGGAAGATTTCTACGTTGGTGTTGTCTAGCTTCCAATTGTTCCTGAATAGTTATCTCTTGTTCAATGGCTGCCCATGAACGTTCAAGTTCGACCCGGTTAGTAGCCATTTTAAGAATAGTGTCGAAAATGTTTAAGGCAATGTGCATTTGGTTCGATAGCCCGAGTTCGATATTAGGTTGTGTTGGTACAGGGACAATCATGGAGGAACAGTAAAAAAGGGAAAACCTTCAGAGAGAGATTAATTGCTGTCTCAATTTGGTCGTATAAAAGAGAATTTACGGTTTTAGGAATAAAATAGGGATGCAAATCAAAGGCTCTTTCCCATAACTGTATTATATTTTAATCAAAGATATGAGGTGGGAGAAAAACATTTAGCTGCCTATGGTGTAAGGCTCCCTTCGGGGGAGGTCTCACGTATAGACAGAAGAAGAAAATTAGAAGGAAATAACCGATGTAGCAGAGAATATGTGTAGAATTCTGAAAATGCAGACTGGTCTTACACCTGTTGATAGCTGGTATAGAGGAAAAACAGTAAACAATTACAGAAAACCAAAATTCATTTGCTATAGTAGTGGTCGTACTAAATTATAACAAAGCACATCATTTAGGAATATGTAATGAAATGAAATATGAGATACAAGGAAACAAACTTGTAACACAGTTGTGACGGAATTGAGAATCTTCAAATTTGCTTGTATTAACTCTCAAATGTAAAAAACTCTGTTACAAACAACACAAAAAGGTCCAGCCTTGTTTATTTCTTTCTGTGGTATATTTATACGATTTTGCAAATAAGATAGAATCTCAATGGTCACAAAATTTCGGTTATGACAGAGAAGAGAGCAATCGCTCCATTTCTCCTACTCTGTCCTCACTTGGTGCCAGATGTTTGTCGTTGCACGAGCTCAGTACAAGCGATGCATCTTTCAACCAACTGAGATATTAGCCGCGATGGTTCTGCTTGACAACTGGCTTTGAAGAAGTAACATTCTCGGGCTAACTGCTGCAGCCTGTCTTCCATCCGTCCATCTATGATGTCGATGGCACATAACTGCGTGCTGAGCTTAATCATGCATTTATCCACTTGGACTATGTCCACCGTAGTCATCTGAGAAATATCGGTCAAATCTTTTTCTTCTTTTTCGTTGTTGTCGGAATAATCCACCAATTCTGCTTGCAGAATATCTGAAATGTATGACCAGTTCGGGACCGAGTTGATACTTTGGGGTGAAGTATCAGAGACATTGTCTGAACCTTGTCCCGAAACCTCAACATTTGCCTTTGATGCTTCTCACGGAGCCATGGCTGAAGCTTGCGTTTTAGCTCTTCCGCGATAGAACCGCGTATACATACAAAAGTCAGTTTACTCAGAGGTGATGTGCTCTGCGTGCTATGAAAATGCATTTGTTATAATGAAACATAGCTCTTATATATACTCAAAATCACATTTGGAAATAAATTCTGCCATAAAAATCCGATCTTATATTTATCAATTATCGTATTTCCTCATTAATGTCATAAATTTTGGCGGTTTTAAAATCTCAGTTGGCGCATGGAGGAAAAAGGCTACCTCATAAATCGTGCAGACATCAAAGCGTGGGATATTCATTGATTTAGCTTAATTAATTCGATTTTACCACTGTTAACAATATTTCGGTACTCGTTATATCGGGGATTTTACTTAAACATTTTGAGTCTTTAACACCTGAGACTGTGAAGATCGACTTTGGTTAATTAAAGGTCATCGCGATTTGGGGATTGATTAATTTTATAATTGTTATATTCGCCATATCGCGACTCGAAGCTTTGAAGATAAGTTTCTGGGAGATTTACATGCCGAGCTGCGAAACTGCGAGATCACGATAACATGACTTAATTAAAAAGGAAGATAATCTTGGATTAAGTAATTAATTAATCACGTTATAAATTGCGTCGTGATTTCGCGAGTCGGGGTTTAGACGGTGAAACTTTCGAAAACGACAACGCCGAGTGGCGAAATGCCGAGAAAATCTTTTACCCTTAATCTTGACATGAGTTACTCAAATAAGGACCTCGTGTTCTCGGCTATCAGGGCTATGAAAATAAATTTTTGGGTTTGGCGAACGCCGAGACACGAAACCCCGACACCGTCTAATCATGAGTTAAGGAAAACTTTACCCTTGTTACTGTCTTGAGTAAAAAATTAAAACGATTTCGTTGTTTCGTGGCTCGGGACGTGTGAACTACATGACTTATATTATCCGACTTACGAGATCCCAAAGCAGAACCAAAGATGAAACATTTTTTACGAAAGGTAGGACTCGTTTCGAGAGTATAACAATCATTGCTGCTCGCGTGACAAAGTTTCAGAGATCTCGATATCTCAGAGGAGAAAATAAAACCATCTTTAGATTTCAAGCATTAAAATAAAAGTTGTGACGGGCTAAAAAAAAACAAGGGCGGCTCCAACACCAGGAAAATTAAATGTTGGCCCTGATCATATATCTTGATTAGAATAAGGTGAGAGTGCTGGAGCTATAGATGATAAGATCCTAGATGCAGATATTTTCAATATTGAGGCTATCCCTGATTACCTTTCCGATATTGCATTGTTTGTCACTATTGTTACTATGCCTAATGGGTATTGCACAACTCATAAGAGGCATATCGTGGTTCATGTTGCTGACTATCGGTTGATTACAGGCCAATTGTATAAACTGAGATTGGAAAACATCCTTTGAAAATGTGTACTTGATCATGAGTGGCCTGAAATCTTATGGGAATGCCACAATGGAGTTGAGGGAGTCCATGTCAGAGGGAAGGAAACTGCCCAAAAGATACTCCAAGCAAGACTGTGGTGGTTGATTATCTTTAAAGATTCCAAGGATTATGTAAGGGATGCCCAAAAGATACTCCAAGCAAGACTGTGGTGGTTGATTATCTTTAAAGACACCAAGGATTATGTAAAGGCATGTGATGTTTGTCAGAGAGTTGGTAAACCATCACACAAAGACGAGTTTCCTTACATCATGTTCAGGCTCTTGAAGCATTTGAGAAATGGGAAGTTGACTTCATAAGACCGATCAATCCACCAACCAAGCATTCAAAAGGCAGGTATATTATCACTGCTATCGACTGTCTTGCCTACTAGGCCAAAGCAGAACCAGTCCAGGATTGCTCTACAACTACTTCAACAAGATTTGTTTTTGAGAACATCATCACTTGGTCTGGATGCCCTCGAAGCTTGACCAAAGATCAGGGTGCACATTTCATCAACGCGACTGTATCCACTCTCACTCACGAGTTCCTAATTCAACATCACAAAAGTAGCCCATATCATCCATAATCAAACAGTATAGTCGAAGCCTTTAACAAGATTTTGGAGCAAGGAATAACTAAGGTATGTTGCACAAATATAGATGATTGGGACACCAGACTCTTCGCCATATTATGGGCTTATAGGACTACTTCAAAGAAACTGCATAGATATGCTCCATTCCAAATCATTTATGGCAGAGAAGCAGTTGTCCCTGCTAAGTTCATCACTCCAAGCTTATATATTGTGCATGTTACTCACATGATAGATGACGAGTCAGTTGTAGAACGGTTTGCCGAGTTGTTGTCATTGGACAAAGCCCGATTTTTGGTCGATTTTCATCAAATAGTGGAGAAGGATCGACATAAATCTTGGCATGATAGACACATTAAGACCAAGACATTTGCACAGGGTGACCATTTTTTGTTATATGACAACAAGTACCAAAAACATCCAGGGAAGTTACAAATTCATTGGCTTGGACTCTTTATAGTTGCAGAACTTCATGAGTCGGGAGCTATTAGACTCATGCAACTCGATTGCATTCTTCATCCATGATGGGTGAATGGTGCATGCATAAAGCCCTACATTTTTTCTCAATAAGCAAAGGTTTGCAACACTCCTGTCACAAGGGGTGAAATTATTAGGTAGGATTTTCAATTTTTTTGTTGTTTCCCTTTTTAGTTAATAAAATGGTGACATTTCCAACTGTCACTTATCCTTGAGTCTACTTGTCATTGTCATTTTTTCCAGACTGGATATCACCTTTGTGGTCAGGGAAGTCCAGATCAAATCTATTTGTATTTAGTAACTTCCAAGTTCAAAATTTGTGCCATTTCACTGACACTTCGTTCATTAACTACCATTGGTACATTTTTTGTCACCATTTCGTCATTACTCGTCAGATTCATTTAACTCCCAACAACTGTCAGTACCTTTTCTTCCGATTACTGGTGCGTTAATTAATTTCATGTTTAATCGATTGTCCCACTACCATGTTCTTGCTTATGTTATTTATTTCCTAAATCCCCCCTTAGATCTTGCCACATTCGATGGCCATATCCAACGTTAATTCCAAGTTACCTCCACATTGTATCTCTTAATGAATGCTAGTCATGTCACCTTGAGAATGTTGCCTATATGCTTGTATTTTCCTGACTACTCAACGTTATCATGTTTTACTCAAGTTCTTTGCATACCCAGTCCTGAAGCCCCTTGAGAACCCTGTGAGCTCACATCTACACCTCTTCTCTCCAGTGTTATTTGTTTACCAATGCAAGTTTTCCAAGATGGTTCACACTTTTGGCTGGGGAGTCCTTCCCAAAGTCGTTGTTCCAATGAAAATTTTCAACCCAGGGGTTGAAGTTTTGGGTGATCTCAATGGAAAGGTCGAGTAGACTCAACTGCTTGACATTGACCTTGAAAATGCATCACAATACCCCTATATGGATATCCATACATTCATGGATTTCTTGGTCTTGTTGAATGGTGAATTGCAATGGGAGTGGAAACCTTCTTTAATTCCCCTCCAGGACACTATCTTACTGAACTTGTGTGACCTACCAGTGTTCAGAACTACTAGAGAGGTTTCTCAAGAGGTTTCCCTATGTACAAAGTTTCTTATCATCCAAGTACATAATGGGAATTTATGTTCGGAAAAGGCCTACCCCATCGATGTCAAAGATATTCACAATTTGACCGATCTCTCCATGGAAGGGAAAGACATCACATATAGCTTCCAGGGCTCAAGGAAGAACGGTCGCAAAAAGGGTGAGATTAGTCTCTATGAAAAATATGGCACCAGGAGATGAGGTCATGGAGCACACATTGACCAAATAAACGATTAGCATGTCCATTGTGCCTGCTATATAATTGTAGGCAAGGTCATGAAGAACTAGTCATGAGGTGAGTGCACACGCGACACAATAGTAGTGGCTGAGTTTAAAAAAAATGGAGCACCTTTGAATTGGTGTAAATACCTGCTCATAGAAATGTTGCAAGCCTACACCGATGTGCATGATTAGGCCATGCACTTTCTATATGGCTATGTGTTGGTTGTGTTTTCTATGTGGATGTGGCATCCGCGTTAGGATCAAAGCCTCTCCCACGCTCTCGAAAGTCGTATCGTCAATCTCTTCGACCCCAAGCATAGTCACACTACTTCCACTCACTCGAAATACCACAACACTACATTTATGCAATGGAACAATGACCTTATTTCAACCACATAGCACCCAAGGATTTTGTAGGCACTGCTCAATCGACACACCCATAATAATTGGTTCAATATGAATTATGCATTTACTTTTTTTATGCCCTTATGTGCGGCTCCATCCATTTTTCACACCCCTCCTTTACCTTTTTATCTGGATAAGGAAATTTTGGACAAGGAGGTCACTGCATGGCCTGGGGTTATCAGAGAACAAAAGAGATCAGGCATCTCATATGCGATGCTCGTGATATCACAATGGTCGGTTCCATTACACACCAATGGTGTAGGCCCAAGCACGACTGCATCAAAGAGAGAATGGATGCCCCCATCATCAAATGTCGAATAGGATGAAGGAGAAGAAGAGTCACTACCCTAATCAGTTCCGCTTCCATTCTCATCCATTCCAGATGATGCCACTATTTTCAGTAAGCAACTCCATGAAACCTTTGCTACTGCTTTTCCTCGCAAGAAAATATGGTCTGAATCTCCATCTAAATCCACTCTTGAACCCCACATCACTGGTTCCACTCCCATTTATTCACTCATGCCACCAATTCACACCACCAACCCCATCCCCTATTTTGTTCCCATCATCACTATTATCGATGACCCACCAGTCAATACACAACCCAGTTTCATCATAGAGGAGATCCCTCGTCAACCACTTACTTTGGTTGCACAAACTCCTTCCACCACTACATTTTCCCCTCACCACACCCATATAGACACTTCTAAACCTGTGTCTACTACCCTTTTCATGAAGGCTACATGAACCACAATCCCCCTTCCCTAACGGTTTGCAGGTTCATGTTCCACTACACATCCCACCCGAGAATAATCCCAAACCTAAATCAGAAAAGGTACTATAGGTGCTAGAGAAGATGGGTCTAGATCCTCACATTGACATGGTTGACACCCATGAGGAAACCCACTCTACGCATAACACAAGTTCATTCAAGGAATAGATTGATTCGTTGTTGCAGGATCCATAATAGTTCCACACCATCTTGGAATTGTGCCTCAAGTGCACCGACGTCATTGGGACACTTCCTCTAGAGGTCTAGGATTGGATTGCTCTCAACCTTTGTACCACTTTACCTAGTCTTGATGGTGTTGGTACCCCTAGCATGTATGAGCGATCTGTCTCTAGTGGCCAACCACTAGCTTCACGATTTTCCTTGGATCCATTCTCACCATTGGTGAGATTGCGACAGGGTCTACACCACAACTCATGACTCTTATGCGAGCATCCATAGATAAACTTGAGTAGATACTTCTCACTGTAGAGAAAATGAATGAATAACTTATAAAACATTCAAAAAATCTACGTCAAGCCATAATTGTGGTCACTTCAACACATGATCATGAGTAGGGGTTGTGAACACAGGTTGAGTATGATATTGCAGTAGTTTTTGAAAAGTTTCTCCGAGTTTGGCCTACTTTCAGATAGGTTTCTCTTGAGCTACCTGAGGACATCACCCCAATTGCACCTACGTAATGACTTGAGCTCATCGTTGATGTCTGGTCACAACTGGATGGGAGGACTGAAAACCTTCAACAAGATATGGCTGCAATCAAATTTAAAGAAAAGAAGAATCCCCAAGAGATGATGTATAAGATCACATAGGAAGTCATGGAGGGAAATATCATTCGGTCCTCTCTTCATACATGTGTAGATGAATGTCACCAACTTTTTTCCATGGTCAACGACTAGGTCGACTTGCTGGAACGTTGAATTAATCCATTCGAAGATTTGCGCGCCTAGCTCAAACACATGAACATAGAATCCCAAGATATCAATGACCCATTTGAAGAGACAACCAAATTTGTAGAGATCTAAGTTGTGGACAAAAGTCTAGATGCTTTGGATGAGTCTACTCGGTCAACCAAAAAAGATATCTGAGACTTCCATCCTGGGGTGCAAGCTGAGTATATACAGATGAACCATATCGATTCAATTGCAGATTCTGAATGGACTACACTACTGTCTACCCAACCTAAAGAACCCAATGTGACAACAACACATAATATTTTTGTGGGAGCATCGATTTTAGCAGGAAAATGGCAGAATCGTGTGGAGCACTATGACAGCTTCTGCCAATAGGCCCTCACAATTGTGCTAGAGTTGGGCCCTCTGTTTATAGAAGTTCATGAGAAGGAAGTGGAAGGTTGACTTTGGACGACTCAAACGTTGTTGTCAGGGCCTGTTGGGCCGTCCTTTTTTGAGGAATGTCGATTTTGGGAAATTCTATTTTTTTATGGAAAGCACAACATGTCAGTGAAAGACTTGAAGTGGAAGGAAATAGTTAGACGCATGGAAAGCTAAATGAAAGTGTCCCAACAATGAAAACATCCAAAAATCATCATGTGTCAGTTGGACGAGTAGTGGAAAGAGCAAATAGATTCGAGCACAAGTAAGGAAAAAGTTGTAAAGACAACAAAATAAAGAATTCAATAAGCGCCCAAGGAAAAACTATAAATATGGATCTATGTAATGGGAAAAGGGTTACTATGGGTTACTATTATCATTGTTGTTATTGATTCAGTCTAGATAAGCTATTGTAAGGGGTTGTGAATGTTATTATGCTTGCGCAATAAGGTAGAGTATGTAATGAGTATTAGAGAAGGGATTTTGCTGTGTAGGCCATTGTATGAGATATGTACCCATTGTATGAATATTTTGAGGTGTTGCTAATAGAAAATATTGTTTGGGCCCTACAATTATGTTTTACTGTGTATGAATCTATGGTTTCTATGCTGCACAATTACTTTTGTCATGTGTGTTTAGCATTTAATCACTGCCTATGTATGTCTTTGCATAATGATGTGTGAATCTGGACATGGTTAGGTTAAATCTGTTGATGCACTCTTTGACTCACTTCACCACACAAATCTTGGTTGTGCTTCGAGTGATATCTCCTTTCCTTGTGGAAGGTTGAATATGCCAACGCTCCTAGACTACAATGGTACCCTTTGTTGGTAACCTCCGAGAACCATGGTCTCAATTTTGCACCAACAGTATCTAGAAACCATATAACACCTTGGAACTTGCAGTCATCAGTGGTAGGATTTGTCACAATTGATAGTGGGTTTACATAATTGAAACCCATAATAGACCCCTAATCGATCGATTCTACAAGTGTTCAACATCAGATTCTCTATTCACACTCACTAGATTGTACTAGGTACCTTAGGGTCCATTTTCATTATTAGTGGGCCCCCTCACGTTTATTAATGGTATTCATCAATGACTAGTAATCAAACAGTTTCTACCATGCTTGACATAAGATCATTTATTTGCATGATGTATATTCGTACAATCGATGGGGTTGGATTGTATACCTTGGGTTGAGGGGCATGATCCATCTATGCCACCCTTCCCAAGCTACATGATATTATATCACTACTGAATGAGTACTTTGAAGACCATATTGACACTCTCATTTGTGTTATGTGTCTTCTTGATGTATATTGTGACATAGATCCACATAATATTTTCTCGTGGCTATGATCTATTATATGACATGGATCCACTGTGTACTTTTTTGTGACCATGGTTTTCCATATATTTCATGGATCCGTAGTGTATTGTGTTGGTGACCATGCTTTTTCACACATGTGAGCATGTGATTTCCTACCTTGGGGATGATCTATATATATGATTGGTTGACATCTATTTGCAGGTACATCCTAGTTCCTTGATCTATGAGCTCCTTATTTAAGCCACTAATTTTCATGTATTTTGGTAATGTATTTTTGCCATCAGTTCCTCTTTTGACCTCACACATTAGGGGGAATCTATTACACTTGTATTTACCACTATGGGCCTTAAAGAGAATCCAATTATGTATTAAAGCTATAATTATAACTTGTACCAAGGAATTTGCTTGTAAAACACTATAAAAAAGCCTAGCTACACTTTTTCCAAGAAAAGATCAATTAGCCGCAACTTCCTCATACATAAGTCATGATTGGTGATTGGTTTCCCTAACCCATGGCCACTCCCTAGATGTTCTAGAACTGGAGCATTATGAGGAGATCAAGGAGAGATGGGTTGGCCATGATACGTTATTGAGCAAGGAACTTGTGCATGACCTATTTTTTCCTAGTTCACATGCCATGGACTTATCTCCAAGTTCCTCTAAGTTTCTATAGGAGGAGGCCAAATCAAGCGGATGGGCATGATGATAGAAGATTCTAATAATCCTCAGATTGGTTAAATTTAGTAAGAGTCCTTAATAATAATTTTTGCATCATTGTTGGGTGTTGGCATCAACACAAGTGAGGGGATAAGCCTAGGTGAGAGAGTCCATTGTCTTCTTGCCACAATATGGTGAATATTTTCATTTATTTCAACAAAATGAGTGTGGCTAAGGAGGATTTCAAGGACTTGGAGCAAGGAGTATGGAAAACATGACTCAAGGTAATAATTCCACGTGTTGTAATCTTCTTTGTTTAATATAGATCTATTTTCTCTCCCCCCCCCTTCAAATTCTATGTTAATTGTCAATGTTATGTTTATGATTGGATTTTGGTGGATTCTAGTAGTACTTGAGATATTAGAATAGATATACTTTCATGCAAATGTAAATTATTGTGCAATAGGATTTAATAAAGGTTTGTTGGCCATTTGATGTGAAAGTGAGCAGGTTGAGCAACTTAAGAGGAGATGGATCTCAAGGGATCTCTTCCATGGATATAATTGGAAAACCTTCAATTTAAAGGTGAGTTATTATTTCTTATTTCATTTGCATCATATTCTTGTTTGAATTAGATCTAGGAGGAAAAGGATAGTGATGTATCCTATGGTCTGTCACTGATTGTGATAAGGTCAATGAGAGGGTTTGTCTATCTATAGAAAAATTTCTCTACAACAAAAAGCATACATCCTCTCTAAATCCCATCTCTTCTCTTAAAGTTTCAAGTTAATACACTATGCTCATAACCACCATTCAAGTTACTACTAAGTGCCTAGTGTTGTCATATACCACCTGGCCTAGTTTCATGCTAAAGAATTATTCCCTATCAGCTTATTGGATTTTGATGGGATCGATAAGACCTTATTAATATATACTCAATGTCATATCTAGGAATATGTACTTCATTTTTCTCACCTTCACCCTTCTTATGTTGACCATCACTTTAGACTCATCACTTCCCTTATTATCAACATCCCCTCCTTCCTTTTTGTTTTCTTGACTATCCTCCTTCTCCACATAACCATCTTTCTTATCTCCACCACCACCACCTTCCTTTTTATTCACCTTCTTTCTTGGCCCCATCCTTCTTGTCCCCTTCCTAATTGTCTCCATCCTTATTACGTGGGATGATATCCATATAAATTTTGTCTTTTGTAGAGATATAAGGGATCATAGTTGTTATTATGATTAGCCTATTATCTTATTTCATTTTAGTGGGCTTGACACGACCTTCATATCTTCAAATCGAAACCTTTTAGTTCCATGAGGATTCAGGCCTACCTAGAACACATATATGCTAATAGTACTCTAAGAGAGTTACATTATAGAGACTGAATTTAAATCTTCATCACTGATGTGCTAAGAAGGAAGATAATGATTGACATTTGTATGAATAGGGACTCTTTTTTCTGTCCTTCAACCTTCTTGTTTTCTCCAAAAGGAATATTTGACACATTTAGGAATAGGGACTTATTTTTCTTGTCTTCAACCTTTCAGTTCCACAAGGATTCAAGCTTGCCTAGAACACATATTTACTAATAGTACTCTAAGAGAGTTACATTATAGAGAAGGAATTTAAGTTTTCATCATTGAAGTGCTAAGAAGGATTAACATACTTGACATATATAGGAATAAGAACTTATTTTCCTCATCTTCACCCTTTTTATTTTCAAAGTTCAAGCTAATACACTACATTGAAGAAGAAAAACAACCATGATTCACATTTCAGCTAAGCACATAGTGTTTTAATAGAGCACATAACCTATAATCATGCTAAAGAATTTCCCTATCAACTTATTTGATTTTAGTGGGCTTGATAAGACCTTCATATCTTCAAATCACAACCTTTTACTTCCATGAGGATTCAATCCTACATAAGGCACATATATGCTAGTAGTACTCTAAGAGCACATATATTGAACATATTTTGGAATAGGACATATTTTTCTTTCCTTCACCTTTTTTTTTCTCCACCATCCTTCTTCTATCCACCACCATCCTTCTTATCCCCACCACTATTACCTTATTTTCCCTACTTATTTATTTCCTCCATTCATATTCTTCCCTTCCTAATTATCTTCATCCTTCTTCTATGGGATGATATTTGAAAATATTATTCAGATCCATCAAATTTTCCTAGGTAGTTACCTTAATATTCTTCACATTAGGTTTTGCAAACTGCACTCTTGTTCATTTAACGTAATTCAATGATTCTATAGTCATTTGTAGTATTTATTATTAGTGTTATTCAATATGATTTCAAATACCCAATTTATTGTTGGGAAACATAATTACATCAATAGAACACTTAACTTCATAACTCACTTTAATTATCATCCAAGGATCGTGCAAACTTACGAGGTGCTGGAACTATATGTGCAAAACTATAGAGGTCTAATATACTAAAATTGAAGTAGAAAAATGTCCTAATGTTCTATTATAGTTATAAATAATCAATCATGGGATGTTAATGAAAACCACTCTTGTTGATTAAGGTTGGTTGTCATTGATGCAAACCCTTGAAAAAAGCCCCGCAACACAAAGGTTTGGGTAATGGACCCAATATTGTTTGATCTAAAGATGACTCATTATTGTCTTTTCATGGTTGATAAGAAGTAAATATGGATGAAATTCAAAGTGGTCCCCTTATGGTGAAAGCCCTCACGGGAAGACGCTTTGCGGAGTAAGAGAACCCATGTTCAATTTTCGAATAATGAGATGAAGGACAATGAATTTGTCTGGTAAACTATCCTAGATGGATAATTCTTGTCATTCCATTTCCATTGGTATGTGGAACGTCACATAACTCCTCACGGTTAGAGAGTTATGGCCATGAGAAGTTGGAGACCCCGGGTTTGGGTAATGGACCCAAATTTGTTTGATGGATAACGGTATGAGTTATAATATATTTTCAGATAATAATATTCTATATGGATAGTACATGTCATTCCATTTTGGTGGTATGTGGAACATCGCATAACTCCTCACGGTTTGAGAGTTATGGCCTTACGAAGTTGGAGGACCCTCATATGTCATCTAGAATCCCCAAAAGGTCAAAGTAGTCAAAGTGG
The DNA here is from genome assembly GCA_009831015.1 of Picea engelmannii. Taxonomy (NCBI): domain Eukaryota; kingdom Viridiplantae; phylum Streptophyta; class Pinopsida; order Pinales; family Pinaceae; genus Picea; species Picea engelmannii. The sequence continues at coordinate 1,373,497 of ML777051.1, read as the reverse complement.
TTTAAGAGATTTTAAAAGGTAAATAATAATGTGAAGTAATGAGTGTATTATAATTCAAAGTGAATACAAAATTAATTATTTCAATAATAAAATTAATGGAGAAATTAGAAGTGGGTTAACCCTAAAATAAGGAAAGTGGGGCCAAGTGACCTAGAAGATGTTTTTAAGAAAGCTACTTGGAGAGTATAAATAAGAGGCAAGGCTCTCTCCTTTTAATCACACTTGAGCATATTGAATATCTATAGGTTTCTGAGGTAACCAAGTATATCTAATCTGAAATTCTGAGGGAAGGTGAAGAAAAGAAAGCCGAAATGCAAGGAAGGATAAATTCTTTTGATGGTGCTTTCTAAGGTATGTTATTTACAGGTCATCTCACCATTTTTGATGTAACTTTTTTTCTATAATGATTCAGACTGTTAAATTGCTATGTCATTGAGAAAACATATCCAAGTATCTATGGTAAAAAATTAAGCTTTCGGGCAATTGTATTTTTGGATTTACACTCCGTGGAAAATAGGGTTTGTGGCTAGTCCTGAAACTAGTCAAAAACAAGTGTTTCAGGTAAAAATGTCATAACGTCTTCATAACAGATCCAAATTAAGTGAAAAAAAATGTGTTAGTTAGGGTACAATATTTAGTATGATGTGTAATAGTTTCATATCAATTCAACAAATATTCCGTGCGGGGAACGCTCTACAAGGCCACTCTCTAGAATAAGCCATAATTCAACAAGGTATGCCATTTTTGTTATAACTCATTTTTTGAGAGGTTCCAAGTAGTGACACCTGGAGGAATTGAACAAAACAAATTGAAGAACATTTTTTATCAGTTTAATATATTTATACATTACAGGTACACAGTTATGATTATTTCAAGTTAGGGTTGTTGACTAATCCAAAACTAGGCATGTGAGACTAAGGAAAAGTTTGATGAAAATGCTAGTCTCTTGTTGTTGAAACTAAGGAAGGTTTGTAGGAATGTGATCATATACACCAGGTCTATTATAGAGCTACAAATCAGATTTGGATGATGAAATTGATGAGGGATTTTGGTTGAGGTACATGTTGAGTACATGGTTGAGACAAGTAGTTGATGAGTTGGCACATAAATGAGGTGTATAGTTGATGATGTTGGTACATATTGATGAGTCATAGTTGATGAGTAGTTGAGACATGATTGGTACATACTTGGTACATGGTTGGATGCACTTATTTATGGTACAGGTTGATTACAAGTTATTTGGTACAGGTTGGTGCATAGTTGATGCACTTGTTTATGGTACATGTTGATTACAGGTTGAGGTACATGTCGATGCATGGTTAATGCATGGTTCAGATTTATTGGTATAGTTTTACAGTGGTATATCTCACAGTGACAGGTTGACAGTGGTTCCATCATTCTACTTCTACTTCAGGGTGGCAGGACGGGGCAAGGACAGGTGGTTGTAGCCACCTTCCGGTTGTAGCTGGAGAACATAGGGGGTTGTAGCCTCCTTCTGGTTGTAGATAGAGAATTGGGAAGTTCGAGCTTCCCTTAGGTTGTATCCTAAGAAACTAGGGGGTTGGAGCTTCCTTCCAATTGCAGTTGGAAAACAAAGGAAGTTGGTGCTTCCAATGAATGTAGTTCTTCAAGACATATAAGAAAAAACATTATGTGGTTTTCTCTCGATTTGGGTTTCCACGTAAAACACTGGTGTACTGTGTATGTGTATGTTTGTTCATTTTTTCATTGCTTATTTACTCAGCAGTTATTGGATGATAATGCTTCATTGATATAACACTTTGATTATATGGTTAAAAAGGATTTAATTTCTCTATTATTGATTCACCCCCCCTCTTAGTAATCCAACAATTGGTTTTAGAGCAGGTTCCTTCAGAAATCAGTTTAACCACTGAAAGGTAGATCATGGAGAGTACCAACTCATATAAAAATGGAATACCACAGTTTGATGGACATAAGTATTCTTTTTGGAGCATAAGGATGAGGACATATATACAGGCAC